>JAUZSW010311087.1:0-26835 GCA_034780735.1 Hyalogyrina grasslei
GTAGTGAAACAGCTTGCCGATTACATTCAGCAGGAGGAGCCAGGCGTGAAAGGTTTTAATGAAAGAAATATCTGGCTCATGAAAAACTTATGAGGCTAATGAAAAACTGTCCACACTGTTGGCAGAATTGTCCTTGAGCCACATATAATATCCTTTTTTTAACAGGTGATGTAAATTTTGCTCTATGCGTTGGGACAACGCCACTCGCTAGAGGACGAAGTAATCCTACTGGTCTAGTGTCTAAAAATACAACAGATAATGAATGATACCCGACAGGGTTAAAAAATAATAGCAGTAGGTTTTAACTACAAAACAATAAGTTGTAATTAATGCAAACTTACATTATATTAGTCGACTGGGTGCTCACAGTTAATGGTAAAACTCCTTTTAAAATAAAAAGAGTTGACCAATGAAAATAGAACAAGTTGAAGCTAAAGATGATTATACTATGATTCATGCTTAATTTTACTATATCTTTAACATGAAATAGTTGCAATAGTACGTCATTGACGTATATTATTAATTAGTGCAGGTTAATATGGAATTTATAGAAACATCAATTTTTACCAAGCAAGTTCAGGAACATTTAAATGATAATGAATACAAAGAGTTTCAGAAATCTTTAATCATAAATCCTGCTGTGGGTGATTTAATTCGCTCTTCAGGTGGTTTACGCAAGGTGCGCTGGAATCTTAGAGCATCCGGTAAAAGAGGTGGAATGAGGGTTATCTATTATTGGCATAACAAAGATAATTTAATTTTTTTGCTGTTAATGTATCGTAAAAACGTTAAAGAAAATTTAAGTCCTAAAGAGATAAAAATACTTAAACAACTTATGGAAACATTTTAATCATGGAAGATAAACTATTCAGTCAGTTAGTCGATTCAATAAAGGAAGCTAAAGAGATTAGTCAAGGCTTACAAAAACCATCAAGAATATTTTCTTATTCACCGCTTGATGTAAAGGCAATCAGGGAGAATTTACACTATTCACAAGCACAATTTGCTTTAATGATTGGCGTAAATAAAAGAACTTTGCAGAACTGGGAACAAGGGCGTCGCCGTCCGAATGGTCCAGCACAGACATTATTGCGTATTGTCGCCAAAAATCCCCAATTGGTTCATGAAGCCTTAAACGTATAATTTAGAGTGAAAAAGTCATTACACTAATTAGATTGCATTCGAAAAGGGTTTTCGGAGTACTCAAACCTTTTCAAATATCGTCTGTGCCTCAAAAATAAAAATTTGCGGTGATTTTTTACCGCTTTGGGGTGTAACGTCTAAAAGCGAAAAAGAATTTTCGCACTCCAAAAGAATCGCTTGTTTATTATAGTATATGGCTATTGTTCTATTGCAATTGGTCAAGAAACCCCGACAGGGTTAAACAATAATAGCCACAGATTTTAACACAATAAATGCAAAAATGTGAAGGTTTGGCTTTTAGCAACTTTGGCTGGCATCCGTTAGTTTTGAATATCTGTAAATTGAGCATAATTGGTGCTTGAAGAATAACATATTAATACTACCTTAAGTTATAATGAGATTTAGATGTAGCATTTAATAGTGGCACTATCAAGATAAGGGGAATAGATGGATTCAAAAAATTTAACCGAACTGGAAAATAGACTATGGGATGCTGCTAATACATTATGGGCCGGAGCTTCTCTTAAACCAGCCGAATACTCTCCGCTTGTCCTCGGTCTGATATTTTTGAAATTTGCTGATTTCAGATTTGCGGTTGCAGAAGCAGAAATTGAAGAGAGATCATCAGGACGCAGGGAGATTGGGAAAACTGATTATCATGCTAGAGGTGTATTGTATCTCTCCCCATCAACCAGATTTTCAAACCTGATCCAGTTGCCGGAAAGCAAAAGTATTGGTAAAGCTCTGAACGAGGCGATGAAAACTATTGAAATTGAGAATAGTGAACTGAAAGATGTTTTGCCTAAAGGGTTTCATATTCTCGACAATAGCCTGTTGAAATCATTACTTAAAACCTTTAACTCTATTGAAATGGATGTCGAAGGTGATGTCTTTGGTAAAATATATGAGTATTTTCTTGGTAAATTTGCCATGTCTGAAGGCCAGAAAGGGGGCGAATTCTTTACTCCTACTTCAGTGGTTAAATTAATTGTTGATATTATTGAACCGTTCCATGGTAGAATCTTTGACCCCGCATGTGGCTCCGGTGGTATGTTCGTTCAATCCGCTAGATTTGTCTCAGAACATAAGAAAAATCCACATGACGAAATTAGTGTCTATGGTTGCGAACGGGTCGCAGAGACCGTGCGATTATGTCGAATGAATCTGGCAGTACATGGCCTTTCCGGTGATATTCATCAGGGTAACAGTTATTACGAAGATATTCATGAAAGCGTTGGTAAATTTGACTATGTCATGGCTAATCCACCATTTAATGTCAGCAAAGTTGATAAAGAACGCATCAAAGATGACCCACGTTTCCCCTTTGGAGTGCCGAATACCGATAATGCCAATTATCTTTGGATACAGAAATTCTATTCGTCTCTGAACTCCAATGGTCGAGCGGGATTTGTAATGGCTAATTCTGCGAGTGATGCTAGAGCATCGGAAATGGAAATCCGCCGCCAACTGATTCAGGACAAAGGTGTTGATGTTATGGTTGCCGTCAGCTCAAACTTCTTTTATACCGTTACTCTGCCATGTACCTTATGGTTTTTTGATAAAAGCAAGCAGGGAACCGAAAGCGAGGACACTGTTCTGTTTATTGATGCAAGACACATTTTTCGTCAAGTGACGCGAGCGCTTCGTGATTTTGCGCCTGAACAATCAGAATTGTTGGCAAATATTGTTCGCCTTTATCGGGGTGAAACTGCAGAATTTGCAAATGGTAGCCAGGAGCTGGTGAATGAAACTTTTCCTAATGATAAATACCAGGATGTGGCAGGTTTATGTAAAGTTGCAACCATAGCTGAAATTGAAGAACAGGGCTGGAGTCTGAATCCTGGACGTTATGTTGGCGTTGCCGAGCGTGAAGAAGATGATTTTGATTTTTATGAACGCCTAGAAGAACTGAACGAAGAACTTGAAGGACTTAATTCTGAAGCCCGTGAACTTGAAGCGACTATTGCCGCAAACGTAGCAACAATCCTCAAAGGAGAACAATAATAGAGTCCACAAAATACGCAAAATACTCAAAAAAGAGTTTTAATGTTAGTGTATTTTGCGTATTCAGTGGACCCAGAGTTTTTTAACTTTAGCGTATTTTGAGTATTTAGTGGACCCAGTTTTTTTTAACTTTAGCGTATTTTGAGTATTTAGTGGACCCAGAGTTTTTTTAAACTTTAGTGTATTTTGAGTATTTAGTGGACACCTATTTTTTTTAACTTTAGCGTATTTTGAGTATTTTGTGGACCCCAAAAAATTATTTAGTGGAGACAGGGATTTATGGAAGAGTATATTTTAAAAGATGAATGTTATAAAATTCAGGGAGCGGTATTTGAGGTTTACCGCCAAATGGGCTGCGGTTTTCTTGAAGCTGTTTACCAGGAATGCTTAGAAAAAGAATTTGTTGCCTGTGGTATACCATTTGTATCTCAACCATTATTAACCCTGAAATATAAAGGTGAACAATTGAAACAGACCTACAAACCAGATTTTATCTGTTTTAATTCAATTGTCGTTGAAATAAAAGCATTGAGTGAGACAGCAACAGAACATCAGGCGCAGGTCATGAATTATTTAAAAGCCACCGGCATAAAAATAGGGTTATTGGTGAACTTCGGCCATTACCCTAAAGCAACAGTAAAACGGTTTATATTATAGTCCACTGAACAAAAAAAAATTAAAGGGAGTCCACAAAATACGCAAAATACTCAAAAAGAGTTTTAATGTTAGTGTATTTTGCGTATTCAGTGGACCCAAAGTTTTTTTTTAACTTTAGCGTATTTTGCGTATTCAGTGGACCCAAAGTTTTTTTTTAACTTTAGCGTATTTTGAGTATTTAGTGGACCCAGAAATTTTTTTTAACTTTAGTGTATTTTGCGTATTTTGTGGACTGAAAAGGATTTAAGTGATGAGCAATATCGAAAAACAACCAATAGCGGACTTCGCCACTGCGGTGAAGCTTATCCGTGAGACTCGGAATAGGGTTTTCAGTTACGCTAATCAGCAGTTAGTGTCACTGTACTGGGAGTTCGGGCGTTTTGTCAGCGCAAAGATAAAAGAAGCAGGCTGGGGCAAAGGGATAGTGAAGCAGCTTGCCGATTACATTCAGCAGGAGGAGCCAGGCGTGAAAGGTTTTAATGAAAGAAATATCTGGCGCATGAAGCAGTTTTATGAAACTTATGAGGCTGATGAAAAACTGTCCACACTGTGGGCAGAATTGTCCTGGAGCCACAATCGCCTTATAATATCTCGATGTAAAACAGCGGAAGAAAGAGAATTTTACCTTCAAACCGCAATTAATGACAAATTTTCTTTCCGCGAACTGGATCGACAAATATCCAGCTCACTTTATGAGCGTTCACAGCGTGACAACACAAAACTCTCAACGGCGGCGAGAGTTTTACATCCTACTGCTGATAAGATATTTAAAGATAAATATGTTTTTGAATTCTTGAATCTACCGCTAAACCATGATGAAAGCGATTTGCGCCGTTCGCTGGTTGCTAATCTTAAAAAATTCATTCTTGAACTGGGCAGAGATTTCACTTTTGTTGGTGAAGAGTATCGGCTCCAGGTGGGGAATTCAGATTTTTTTGTTGACCTGCTCTTTTTTCATCGTGAATTGCAGTGCTTGGTAGCGTTTGAACTGAAAATGGATAAATTCAAACCTGAACAGCTCGGCCAACTTGAATTTTATCTGGAAGCACTCGACCGTGATGTGCGAAAAACGCACGAAAAACCGAGTATTGGGGTCTTGCTCTGCAAAGATAAAGATAATGAAGTGGTGGAATACGCCCTGAGCCGTGCTGTCAGTCCAGCAGTCATCGCCCAATATGAAACTAAACTCATCCCGAAAGAGCTATTGCGCAATAAACTTCATGAATTCGCTCTGCTGGTGGAAGCAGAGAATGCGGAGGGGGGTAGATGAATAACAAATGGTCAACAACCAAGCTGATTAAGTTAGCAAAATTTAAAAATGGGCTTAATTATTCTCGTGAAAATATGGGGACAGGAATAAAGGTTATTGGTGTAAAAGATTTTCAGGACTATATGTATCCTCGTTATGGGACATTGGAAGAGATTAACCCTGAAGGAGTTATTAGAGAATCAGACTTATTGCGTAAAGATGACATTCTTTTTGTTCGTTCAAATGGGAATCGAAAACTGATTGGTAGAAGCTTGTATTTGAAAACCCTTTCTGAACCAGTTTCTCATTCGGGATTTACAATTAGAGCTAGATTTCATTCTCCAGATGTGCATGTACCTTTTTATGTTTATCTTTTTAAATCTTCCTTAATCCGGAAAACTTTAAGTGCTCATGGAGGCGGTACTAATATTAATAATCTAAATCAGCAAATTCTTTCTAATTTAGAAGTTCCACTTCCTCCACTCCCAACCCAGAAACGGATTGCAGATATTTTATCTGCGTATGATGATTTGATAGATAATAATCGGCGGCGAATTCAAATATTGGAAGAGATGGCACAGAATCTCTACCGTGAATGGTTTGTCAAATTCCGCTTTCCAATCTACCGTGAAGACGGCACCATAGAACGCATCCACAACCCAGAAACTGATAAAATGCAAGATTCACAACTCGGCCCGATCCCGCAAGGGTGGGAGGTGAAAACGGTTGGACTTTTTTGGTGAAATAATTACGGGTAAAACACCAAGTAAGAAAAAATCAGAAAACTATGGCAACTATATGCCATTTATAAAAACACCTGATATGCATAGTAATATATTTACTTACAATTCAGGTGAATCTCTCTCTGAAATTGGAGCGAATAGTCAATCAAAAAAGATTCTTCCTGCCAATTCTCTTTTGTGTAGTTGCATAGGAACTCCTGGAGTTGTATCAATATCCTCTGCACCTTGTCAAACAAATCAACAGATTAATGCATTGATTCCTAAAGATATTAAATATATAGAGTTTCTCTACTTTTCTGTTATCGGATTAAAAGAAACCATGAAATTATATGGTGCGACTGGGGCTACCATGTTTAATTTAAGTAAAGGTAAATTCGCAACCCTGAACATTATCAAACCTGACAATAAAGTTATTTGTAAATTCAACAAAGCAATAAGTTCAAATTTTGATTTAATTTTGTCTTGCCAGAAGAAAAATGATAATCTTCAACAAACCCGTGACTTTCTTTTACCCAAACTAATTTCTGGGGATATTGAAGTAATTAAGGAGGAACAATAATGGTTGACGGATTCCAAAAATTATTAGATTGGTCGCGAGATAAATCTAGTTGGCAGCAGGATGCATTGAGGAGATTGATTGAAAAAGGAAGTTTGACTCCCGCAGGCTTGCATGAATTGAAATGTGTGTGTAAGGTTGCAAATGGACTTAAAGCCGAATTTGACCCGATACCAATTGCGAAACCCTTCCAACCATCTAATCAAGGGGCTATTAACGAAAAAACAAACCATGTTTGCTTGAAGTCAATTACTGACATCAATGATATCAATGCTTTAGATGATAACCATTCAGGTATAGAGTTCTCTGATAAAGGACTAACTGTTATTTATGGAAATAATGGTTCTGGTAAGTCAGGATATTCTCGTATACTTAGACAGACCTGTCGAATAAGAGGAAATAAACAGAATATTCTTCCTAACATTTTCCGCCCTCAAGCAACCTATAATCCACAGGCAAATATTTTATTTATGGTTAATGGCAAAGAGATAATGCATAATTGGTCTCAAAGCGTATTGAACCCGCCAGAATTATCCGAAATATCAATTTTTGATACACTTTCTGCTCAATATTTAGTAAATGTGGAAAATGAAGTTGCTTTTCGACCATTCAGCTTAGACCTTGTTGATAGGTTGGGTGATGTGATAATTGCCGTTAAAGAGTTGCTTGAAAACGATAAGATTGCTTACCAACAGGCAATCGATTTGGCGGTATTGCGAGGAGATACAGTTGTGGGGCAACTTATCAATAACCTATCTACTTCTACAAATCCGGAAGATATTAAGAATTTAGCCTCTTTTTCAGACGAAGAACAAAAGCGCTTTGCTTGGTTGACAGAAAACGTACCTCGTTTGATAACACAAGACCCTGTCAAGCTTGCTCAAAATTTGAGAGCAAAAGCAAATAAGCTAAAGCTGTTTTCTGAGCGCTTGAAGAACTATGGCATTGTTCTATCGCATAATAATCTAGAAAAACTCAAGGAACTTCAAGGGCTCACGGCTAAGAGCCAACAAACTGTTGATATTGCGGCAAGCAAACTGTTTGAATCCCTTCCGCTTGACGGTGTAGGTGGACCGTTGTGGCTTGCATTATGGCAAAGTGCAAAAGAATACTCTGAGAAAATTGCTTATCTAGGTAAAGAGTTCCCTTTTGTAGGAAAGGGAGAAAGTTTATGTGTCCTCTGCCAACGCCCATTGGATAGTGCAGCAATTGCTCGTTTAAAAGATTTTAAGAATCATGTTGGTGGCGAAATACAGAAAAAAGCTGATGCATCCAAGCTGGCCTTAACTACTACTGCAAACCAGATTCTTAATTATTCATTTGAAACTGCACTCGATTCAAACTGCGTTGAAGATATTAAGGGAGTCAATCCAGAATTTGCTGTAACCCTCGATTCAAGTCTGTCCAACATAAGTCAGAGATTACAGCAAATACGCATAGTATTATCTGGAAATGGTAATTGGAGCACCATTCCTCAACTATTCCCTGACCAGTCATTTAACATTCAGACATTAGTAACTGAACTTGAAGGACAAGCTATCAAATATGAGGCAGCGGCTGACCCCAGCAAATTGGCATTAATGAAAAAAGAATTAGAAGAATATAATGCCAGACAGCTTTTGAACAAAAGTTTGGCATCAGTCTATCAGGAGCTTTCACGAATTTGTAATTTAGCATTGATTGATAACTGCATTGCCGAAACTCGCACGAACAGCCTGACTGCCTTAAGCAATTCATTGACAGAGTCACTTGTAACTAAAGTCCTTTGTGATGCATTTACAGGTGAGCTTCAGAAATTAGGACTTATTTCAGCAAAAGTAAAATTAAAGAAGACCAGAAGCTCTCGTGGGGTATCTTTCCATAAGATTGTCTTTGCAGACAATGAGTCTGCAGAATTAAGAGATGTTCTAAGTGAAGGAGAGTTTCGATGTATTGCTTTAGCTGGTTTTCTTGCTGAATTAGCATCTTCTAAAATGGCATCAGGAATTGTTTTCGATGACCCTGTTTCTTCATTAGACCACTTGTGGAGAAATAAAACAGCAAGACGCCTTGCTGAAGAATCACTGCATAGACAAGTTATCGTTTTCACCCATGATTTAGTCTTTTTAATGATACTTAATGAACATATTTCTGAACTTAAAGGGAACATAAAAGAACTAAATCTCACTCGTACAGGAATTTCAGCAGGAATATGCCTTGAAGGTCCTCCTTGGTATGGAATGAAGGTGTCCGGCAGAATAAAAGCTTTGAATAGGTACCACCAAGAGCTTAAGACCTTTCATGAAACAGCGACAGTTGAAGAATATACTCCAAAAATAAGAAACTTATACGGACTGCTCCGTGAAAGCTGGGAAAGAGCAATAGAAGAAGTTGTCTTGAATGGAGTTGTCATGAGATTTGGTCGAGGAATAAGTTCTCGGCCTTTGAAGAAACTAACAGATATTACTGATTATGACTATAAAATAATTGACAACGCAATGACCAAAACATCTGCAATAATGACAGGACATGACGAGTCTGGAGCTATAAATGATACTGTACCTGAACCAGTAGAGTTTAGCAATGATATAAAATTTTTAGCTGACTTTGTCAAAGAGGTGAGAAATAGAAGAAGATGATAAACCAACAATCAGAAAACGCATTAGAAGAGGCAACCGTAGCTCTTTTTAAGGAGTTGGGGTATGAGCATGCTAACTTGATGAATGAAACATTCGGTGAGCATAATTCCCATGGTCGCATGACCTCTGCTGACGTGATTTTTCTTCCCAGGCTGCAAGCAAAACTTGAAGCGATAAACTCATGCTTGTTTGAGCCAGAATCTTCACCCACCCCCAAAGGTAGTGGGTATATCCATCCTGCAATTGAACAGGCTATAGAGGCAATTACCCGTGATCGCAGTGCAATGAATCCGATTTATGCCAATCAGGAGGTGCATGAGCTGTTGAAACATGGGGTGGCGGTGAGTTGGAAAAATGAGTCTGGTGAAGATGAATCTGAGCGTATAAGTTTTATTGACTGGGAAGAACCGGAAAATAATGATTTTTTTCTAGCGCAGCAGCTGTGGATCAGCGGCGAACTCTATAATAAACGTTGTGATCTTGTCGCCTGTGTTAACGGCATTCCTTTGGTGTTTATTGAACTGAAAAAGCCGGCGATAAATGTTAAGCATGCCTATGATGACAACCTGACAGATTATCAGAACAATACTATTCCTCAGCTTTGGTGGTATAATGAATTTATTATACTGAGTAACGGCAGTGCATCCCGCCTTGGCAGTATGACCGCTCAATGGGAACATTTTGTTGAATGGAAAAAGATTTCCGCTGAAGAAGAGCAAGGCGTTATTAGCTTGGACACAATGCTGCGTGGCACCTGTGAAAAATCCCGATTGCTTGATTTGATAGAGAACTTTATCGTCTTCAGTGAGGTTAAGGGTGGATTGGCTAAAATTGTCGCTAAGAATCATCAATTCTTGGGCGTCAGAGCAGCGGTGGCAAAAGTTCGTATGTTAGCTGCCGCCCAAGAAACCCTCACCCCCAACCCCTCTCCCAAAGGTAGAGGGGAGAATGTAAAAAAAACCAACCACTCTCCCAAAGGTAGAGGGGAGAATGTAAAAAAACCAACCACTCTCCCAAAGGTAGAGGGGAGAATGTAAAAATCCTCACCCCTAGTGGACGAGATAAGAGCGAGTGTGCGACGCATGGTAGAGGCGAGGAAGACAAAGGAAAGCAAAGTATACAATATCGTGGTGGATTTGATTATTCAGGGCTGGTTGAAAGAGCTCGCGAGCTTCGTCAAAATCAGACGCCTGCAGAAGAAGTGTTGTGGGAACTGCTTCGAGGTAGAAAATTTGCAGATTTAAAGTTCAGACGACAGCACCAAATCGGCAATTACATTGCTGACTTTTTCTGTAATGAACTGAATTTAATTATTGAAGTTGATGGTAATATTCACGAGACTACGGCTAAATCTAAGCATGACGGAACAAGAGATAAAACACTCAAGTCTTTAGGATTTAATATTCTTCGTCTTACTAATGATAATGTAATTAATAGTCCAGAAGATACTCTGACGAAAATAGCAAATTATTTCTCCAACAATCTATCACCTGATAAGACAAAAACTCTCTCTGCATTAAGAAGTGAGAATGAAAGCCTAAAAGGTGCGGGTAAGACTTCAAGCGACCTACGTCGCCTGGGCGTTTTTTGGCATACTCAGGGTAGCGGGAAAAGTTTTTCAATGATCTTCTTCTGTCAATATATTCAGCGAAAAATTCCCGGCAACTGGACATTTCTTATTGTCACCGACCGCAAAGAACTTGATGGTCAGATTTACAAAGGATTTACCAACTGCGGACTTATTAATGAAAAGCAGTGTCAAGCTACAAGTGGTGCACATCTCCAACAATTGCTCAAGGAAGACCATAAGTTTGTCTTTACATTGATTCAAAAATTTCAAGTGCCTAAAGAGAAACCATCACTTTCGTCTTGTTCAGAGGAGCTGGAGGTTGATGGAGCTTATCCGATGTTATCGGCAAGAGGCGACATCATTGTTATTACCGATGAAGCTCACAGGTCGCAATATGATACATTGGCAATGAATATGCGACGCGCTCTGCCTAATGCCGCATTTATCGGCTTTACCGGAACCCCTTTAATTGCCGGTGAAGAACGCACCCGGGATGTTTTCGGTGGCTATGTCTCTATCTACAATTTCAAACAATCTGTCGAGGACGGTGCCACCGTACCGCTCTATTATGAAAATAGAATCCCCGAGTTACAGCTTATCAATGATGATTTTAATGATGACATCTACGATATTGTTGAAAAGGCTGAACTGGATGAAGAGCAGGAGAAAAAACTGGAACATTATCTTGGCAGGGAATATGGCCTGATTACCCGAGACGACCGTCTGGATACTATTGCCAAAGATTTGGTGGCACATTTCATGGGACGGGGTAATCTTGGTAAGGCTATGGTGGTTAGTATTGACAGATTTACTGCGATCAAGATGTATGATAAAGTACAAAAATACTGGAAAGAATATCTGAATGACCTAAAAGCAAGCCCCGCCAAAGGAGCAGAAAATACTGTTGATTTAGTTCGTTTTATGGAAGAGACCGATATGGCTGTTATTATCTCTACCGCGCAGAACGAACAGGCCGATTTTGCCGAAAAGGGCTTGGCTATACTTCCGCACCGTCAACGAATAAAAACGGAGGACTTGGAGACAAAATTTAAAAAAGACGATGACCCGTTGAGAATAGTATTTGTCTGTGCCATGTGGTTGACTGGATTTGATGTCCCAGTCTGTAATACGATGTATTTGGATAAACCGATGAAGAATCATTCGTTGATGCAGACCATTGCCCGTGCTAACCGCGTCTTTCCTAATAAAAATAATGGCTTGATTGTGGACTATATCGGTATTTTTAGGAATTTACAAAAGGCCCTGGCAATTTACGGTACGGGCACTGGCGGGGGAGTTGATAAAGGCGAAAATCCCGTTGCTAATAAAACAGAGTTGGTGGAAATGCTGCATTCACTAGGCGAAACAACGATTAACTTCTGCACTGAACATAAAATTGATCTTACCGCAATTTTGCTCAGTGCAGGATTTGAGCGAATTGCCATGATAGATGATGCCGTTGATAAACTTATCTATCCTGATGAGCTCAAAAAAGAATTTATCCGCAAAGTATCACTATTTATTCGAATCCATAAAGCGGTGATGCCTGACCAGATGGCACATAAATTTGATGCTTTGCGTTCACTGCTGAAAACTCTTGTTGATAAACTGAAACCTGAAAATGATATTGATATCAGTGATGTAACTAGAGATATAGATGAACTACTGGATATTTCAGTTGCCTCAGAAGGCTATATTATTAAAGCTGATAGCATCCCACAGGATGGGCACGAAGAATCGGCACCCTATAATAGCAATATTTTTGATTTGAGTAAGATTGATTTTGAAGCCCTTAGCAAACATTTTAAACAGGGCATGAAACGGACTATTATTGATAAATTAAAGAGTGCGATTGCGAAGAAACTAAAAAGCATGATTGAATTAAATAAAACTCGGCTCAATTATCTGGATAAATTCACCCAGATGATTGAAGAATATAATCATGGTAGCTGGAATATCGAAGAGTTTTTCGGACGACTATATGGATTTATAAAAGAGCTTGACCGCGAAGAACAACGTGCTATCAGTGAAGGGCTCAGTGAAGAAGAATTGGTAATATTTGATATTCTAACTAAACCGGAAATGGATTTAACGGAAAAAGAGCGGCGGGAAGTTAAGAAGGTTGCCCGTCAACTTTTGCAACGGCTGAAACAGGAAAAATTGGTGCTTGACTGGCGAAAACGCCAACAGGCCAGAGCGGCGGTACAGCTCTGCGTCGAAAAAGAGCTTGATGAATTGCCTAGAACTTACGAGAAAGATGTGTGGCAAGCCAAATGTAAAAATGTCTTTCAACATATTTTTGACTCATATCAGGATAATGGACGAAATATTTATCAAAAAACAGCGTAGAATATTTAATTGGCTAAGTTGAACTCAATTTTGGAACTATGGCTCTCGGGGCAGTTCTAGCATTTGATATTTTCGAGAGATGCAGGGGCACATTTTCCCATTTAGCAATTATTTATATTGCACTGGCAGGTAAGATCAATCAATCTTGGCTTTTAAAACTTCGTCCTCTACTATAGCCCAGTAGCATGCGTTCTCCGAACGCATATAGTAAAGGTGCGAGACGCATCGCACTGTTTTCAATCTTTGGAATTTTTCTTATTTGATAATTGTAGACTGATTAAAAACGTTTCCAAATATTTTTATTTGCAAATTACTTGATAATTATATCACTAAGTGCTATAATTATATTATGATTAATTTAATGACAAAACATTTTTCGAAATGGGTATTTAAGCAGAAAATAAAAAATGAGAAACTTGTGAATGCCTTAAATGAACTTAAAGATGGCAACTTTGAGGCAAATCTAGGCGGTCAATTATACAAAAAGCGAATTAGCTTTATCGGCAAAGGTAAAAGTGGTAGTGGTAGAACTATTATTTGCTATAAAAAAAATGATAGAGCAATATTTATCCATGGATTTGCGAAAAATGAAAAATCTAATTTAACCGCCAAAGAGCTTATTGCGTTAAAGGAGTTTTCAAAAATACTCTTGTCATTATCGGAAGAGCAAGTGATAAAAGCCGTTAAAAATGGTGATTTTAAAGAGGTAAAAATATGAGAAGTTCTATTGCTGATTCAATTACGAGTACAATTAAAGATTTAAATAATAGTAAAATTGTTGATGATATTACGATGAGAAATATTAGCAATCTCTGCATTCCTGATGTTCAAGATTATCCACCAGAAAAGATTATCTTAATCCGCAAAAAATTTCATCTCAGCCAAGCTGCCCTAGCAAGTGTTTTCAATATTAGTATATCAACAGTGCAAAAATGGGAACAGGGCAATAAAAAACCTATGGGAGCCTCAAGGAAACTGTTGGACTTAATTGAAAGAAAAGGGCTTGAAGTTTTAGTTTAAAAGCTTCAGAAGACCCATTGTCGCCCCTTCAAATTTTTACATTTAGCAATTATTTATATTCCGCAGGCAGGTAAGATTAATCGATGTTGGTTTTTAAGGGGATTTATCTATTGTTATAGAGTGTTCCTTGTATATTTCTTTATGGTTATCAAGTTTTTCCTTGTATATTTCTTTATCATGATAAAGTTTTTCCTTGTATATTTCTTTATAGTAGTTATGTTATATGAGGTTTTATGAATTGAAAATAGAGTTTAGTATTATTCAAGCGAGGGCAAAATGAGACGAGATATTGTAAAACAGCTAGCCCGCTGGCAGAAAAAAAGCAGCCGAAAGCCACTTATTTTACAGGGAGCAAGGCAAGTAGGGAAGACCTATATCCTCAAAGAATATGCAAAAGAAAATTTTATTAGTGTACATTACTTTGACTTAGAAAAATCAAGAGATATTCTTCGAGATATTTTTGAGAAAAATAGCCTCGATCCCAGTGATATAATATCAAAACTTGAATTTTTCTCAGGGCAGAAAATTAGCATTAGCGATGATGTCGTGATATTTGATGAACTTCAAGCTATTCCACGGGCAATTACCGCGCTAAAATATTTTTTTGAAGAGTTACCGGAATTAGCAGTAATGTCAGCTGGCTCAAATCTTGGCGTAGCCATGACCCATGAACCTTTTCCGGTCGGGAAAGTTGAATGTATCACTATGTATCCGATGACGTTTATTGAATTTTTACAGGGTACGAGAGAAGATGCCGCCTATGAATTTATTATCAATTTCGCTCCGCCAGCTGTTATTGATGATATTTATCATCATAAACTCTTAGATTTATTGAAAAGATACTTTGTTACTGGTGGATTACCCGAAGTTGTCAATGCTTATGCTCGCAATAAGAATAATCTATTGGAGGCATTTCAGGACGTCCGTGATATTCAAAATCAGCTTTTATTACATTATGAACGGGATTTCTCAAAGTACTCGGGTGACTCGAATGCTAGGCATATTGAACGTCTATTCAGAGCAGTACCGGCTCAATTATCTGCTACGGCAGATGGGACAGCAAAAAAATTTAAGTTTAAAAATGTAATATCCAAAGGATTCAGATCCTATGAAGCTCTGGCAGATCCGATAGACTGGTTGGTAAAAGCAGCTCTAGTTGACAAATTGCCAATTATAGAGCATCCGGCAAATCCGCTTAATCAGGCGGTAACGGATAGCAAATTCAAACTTATGATGTTTGATATAGGCATCCTTGGGGCAATGGTAAATCTCTCGCCGCAGGCAATTATAAATAACAATTACGGTTCTTATAAAGGTTATTTTGTGGAGAATTTTATTCTCTGTGAACTTATAGCTTATGGTTACCGATCTATTGCAAACTGGCGTGGTCGCACTTCAGAAGTTGAATTTATCGTAGAAAAAAATGATGGAGAAATTATTCCTATTGAAGTGAAGGCTGGAGTAAATACTAAAGCTAAAAGTTTGGCGGCCTATATTGCAAAATACAAACCGACATCCGCAGTGAAATTCAGTGCAAAAAAATATGGTAAAACAGGTATCATTCAAACCCAACCACTCTATATGGTTGCAAAACTATAATACGGATTACCACTAGGAGGTAAATTATGAATGAAAGAATTCAGCGTTGTGAGTTGCTGCCAGCAGTGACATAAACATAAATCTTCTTCAATTACGATTAGGGCACTTGTCCTGTAGGCCTAATCGTAAATGCTAAAATTCATGCTCACACTGGATTTTTGAAATCACCTCAATAGAGTTTATTCCAAGATAGATTTTATCTGTCCGGCAAATTCAGAAGTTATGATATTAACCGCATTCCATACTTCTATAGGATCAACACGTGCATAATCATGAGCAATCAGATTTCTCATACCTCTGATTTGAACCCAAGGAATAGTGGGATGAGCTTGACAAAATTGCATAGTATTCAATCTAGAACAGTTTTCACCAATAACAATAATTTGCATAAGTACTGCATCAATAGTCTTGTGGTCTCCACAGAAACTCTTTTCTGAAAACCCATCGGTATATTCTTTTATTAGATTAATACTGTCATTTATTAGATGTAAATATAGATGTGAACTTTTAGCGTTCATAAAAATCAATCTTCTCTTCTATAACATTATCTTTTATATATGGATGTAGCATACGAGGTGCGATGACATCAACATGAGTTCCAAGTCCTTTTTCCAGCTCTGATTGAATTGCCACTCTATCCAATAGAGAGGCACTGTTTTTTAGGGTTAAAAGAAAATCAATATCACTATGTAATGTTGCTGCATCTCTCGCATAACTGCCAAAAAGTGAACATGATAAAACAAGAGGCTGCTCCCTGAGAATTGGAATCGCAGTATTGATGATTTCCTGTCTGGTCATTTTAACTCCTTGTTTGTGAATAAATTTATAAAATAATATAGTTTTATTTATCTGTTTAGCAAACTTTTATACCAGAAATTTTGATAGAAGCCCAGCATGCCTTCTCCGAACGCATATAGCAAAGGTGCGAGACGCATCGCACTGTTTTCAATCTTGGGAATTTTTCTTATTCGATAATCTATTTTATAATGTAGGCAGTTTATAGCTGCAGTAAACAGGGATAGGGGTGATTTTTCGTTCAGCATTGAAGCTGAAATTTTGTCGTGTCAGTTTATCGGCACATTTGGGGTTGTAACGGGTAATATATGTATCAAGGCTTTTTGCTCTGCGACTTTTGGTTGAAGATTTTACTTCAATAGGCAGAATATCAGCAGAATTAGTAATGATAAATTCCAACTCGGCAGTTCCCTGTTGCCATGAGGCTAATTCACTATTGGTAATTGAAAAAAGCTCCTGTGCAACAAAGTTCTCAAGAATAAAGCCCTTATAGGAACCGATATGTTCACCTAAAATCAAATTTTCCTGAACTTTTCTTACATCAGCAATGGAATTTGAGATATTTTCAATCCCATAATCACGACCTACAGCCACCGCTTCGGGTAAACCGCCAATGAAAAGATAGCAGGTTAAAAGTTCAAGTAGACGTTCATGGACAATTTATGGTTGTTAAAAGTTACTATAAAGCAAATGAGGTGATTATAGATATCCCCAAGCATGAAATTGTTCTTGAAGGCTGGTATCTTTTTCAAAAGTTTTAAAATAGAGGTATTCAGGAGCTAAATCTAAATCATCATTCCATTTCAAGGTGTAATCAACTTTAAACTGTTTAAATTTGTTGATGTCGGCTAATTGTTTAAATGGTTTTATTTTACCATTTAAGATAAAGTCACTCAGATCTACAGTACCTTGCTTATGATCACTGAATTCAAGCAGTATTTTATAATCATTTTTATAATTGGCACTTAATATACTTAACATTGCCAGCTCCTTAAACCAAAGGGTCTATTTTTTGATATTCGCCACTAGTTTTAAGATCATTCCAATTCTGTAATAGTTCACTTTGATGATCTTCTGCCCATTCAACAACAAGTCCCAACACTTTTGATGGAACCTTGCCTTCCATAACACCAAAAGTTTTTACATTAATAGATGCTTTGTATTCATTATACTCAATATGAAAGTGAGGCGGATTGTGTTCATTAAAGTACATAAATATTTTAATACCTAAAAATCTACATATTTCTGGCATAATTAAAACCTTTATTTGTTTCAGATAATCTTAAATATTGTTTATGAATAATATACACTGATAGAGTTTTTTTTCTATTGAATAATTAAGATTTGTTCAATGCTTAAAGATATATCTAACAGTTCAGAATGAATAGTAGTTATTTTGTGCTTTTAATTTGTTTTCTGAAATTTTGGGTAAGTCGATATTTAGGCCGTTGATACTCATTGTCGCCCCTTCATATTTAGCAATTATTAAGATTCCGCTGGCAGGTAAGATTAATCGATGTTGGTTTTTAAAGGGTATTTATCCATTGTCATAGAGTTTTCCTTGTATATTTCTTTATGCTAGGCATATTGACCGTCTATTCAGAGCAGTACCGGCTCAATTATCTGCTACGGCAGATGGGACAGCAAAAAAATGATGGAGAAATTATTCCTATTGAAGTGAAGGCTGGAGTAAATACTAAAGCTAAAAGTTTGGCGGCCTATATTGCAAAATACAAACCGACATCCGCAGTGAAATTCAGTGCAAAAAAATATGGTAAAACAGGTATCATTCAAACCCAACCACTCTATATGGTTGCAAAATTATAATCAAGACTAAAGAGACCCATGATTGTCCTTTTACATTTTCGTTAAGGCACTTACAAAAAGCAGTCCAACATTACCATCATCACGAAAAAAGTTAAGTTTCTTCCCGCTCGAAGTACATATAAGAGCTACTTGAGGATATTTTTTGAGTCGCCTGATATTTGTTTAAAGCAATATTATTTAGTGTTTATGCCGGTGGTGAATGTCTGAATAGTGATCGTGGGTATGGTGCTGTTCAGTATGCTCATGGATGTGAGAATGTTTTACCTTACTGTTGGTTGCAGTTTCATGGGAATGTTCATGGTGTTCATCGTGGGTATGAAAATGAATATGTTCCATAGCTGAATGGTGATGTTGGTGTTGATGAGCAAGTAGGTTGGTGAAAACAACCCCTAACAGCAGTAAGATAAAGGCGATAATAATCGTCGTACTCAACGGTTCACCAAGAAATAGCCAAGCGACGATAATACCCCAGAAAGGGGCGGTACTGAAGAGTATTTGACTTCTGGTAGCACCTAGATTCTGGGCGGCAGTGACATAAAAAACGATACTGATGCCATAGGAGAAGATACCAATCAACAGTGCCCAGTGAATATAGGATGATTCAAGTGCTCCATGACTGATAATCAAACCGATGGTTAAATTGGTCAAACCGCCTAAAACCCCTTTAATAAAGGTGATTGACTGTGGGGAGATGCCATCAATTATGGCGGTGAAATGATTATCCAAGCCCCAAGCGATGCAGGCTAGTAGAATAAAGAGGCCGGAGAGCATGCCGCTACTGGTCTCATGAATTGAGATGACAATTCCAGCGGCCAAAGTTAGGATTACGCCGATCGCAGCAAAACGATCCAGGTGATCTTTAAAAAAAAGTATGCCGAGGATTGCGGTGGCGACCAATTCCAAGTTCAGCCAAATCGAGACGGACATAACATTGGCCATTTTCAGGCCAATCATCAACAATAATGGCCCAAGGATACCGCCAAAGATTATGGTGCCAACAATATAACGTTTTTTCCCCGTACGGCGCAGGGCAGTCAATTCCGGTCGCCATTTTCGGATAACAAATGGTAAAAAGGCTAATGCGGCACCGAGATAGAGTAGACCAGCTAACTGGAAACTATTAAATTGGGCGAGCATAACTTTACTTAACGGGGTGGCGATACCGAAAAGTAGCCCAGCCGCGAGACCGATAACAATTGCCATTGATTTCATAATTTCAGGAGTCCCTTGACATGCAATTTCAACCCAGTTTCAATGCTGGTGGATGGGAGCGTCAATTGAGCCGTTTTTGCAGCCTGAAGGTCATAGATACGATGACATATAAATGGAGCTTTTTCGGGGTTTTTTATTAAATATGCTGTAACAGGCAGCTCTTTTAGCTGCAATTCAACGCCAATAATATCGGCAATAAATGCTGTTACGCCTGCTGGCACTATTCGCTCTCCGCGGGTGACAATATAGACATTATCACCATTTGCAACCGCGCGTCGACTAATGGCTCCACTCACATGCCCACTACCACCAATTATTAAAATATTCATAATATCCTTTTGCATTGTTCAGTTTTCACTGTTCGCTACAGGTGGCTAATCGCATTTTATACTTACACCGTCTAGTAACAATAGTTTAGCTCTTTTTTTACTATCTTCAAATGTTTTTAAAAGTATTTATGATTAACTGAAAACTAATAAATTTTACCGATTAACAATTTAACACTTGAACCTGTTTTTATTTTTCTAGTAATTTTTTTAGGATTATCTAAAGTTTGACTGGTTGCGGAAACGGGCTGGAGGAATTTGAAAATGTTGCTTAAATAACTTTGAGAAATGAAATATATCTTCATAACCAACGGTTTGGGCAACTTCTTTGATTGCTAAACGATTCTCTCGCAATAGAACTGCCCCCTTTTCTAGACGTCGCTGCAATAGATATTGATGTGGCGGAATGCCAGATAGATTACGAAAGATTAGTCGAAAATGTGAATATGACATTCCCAACTGTTTAGCCTGTTGTTTAAAATCCCATTTCAGTTCAGGCTTCAGGTCAATTTTTGCCATCAATGTGGCAACCTTATTATCTGTAACTGAAACCGCTGCTTGCATCCCCTGTTGTTCATGGAGCTGTAATAACAGCCCCTCAAAGAGTTGCACTGCTCGAGCTTGACCATAATTTGGCGAGCTAAGATAATTAATTATTTCATCCATAGATTTAACAAAACGTTCTGGATTGATAATCGGTATAATCGGGTAATTTGGGTCAAATTTCAATAATCCAGTCTCTAACCACAGTGATATCCGTTCACCTCTAAAGCCAATATGACGATGATCCCAAGTTGTTCCTGCAATAGGTTTAAAGCTAAAAAATGGTCCGGGAAAAGTGAACCAAACAACTGGTGATTTCAGTTGGATTATTGGTCCATCATCCAGTTGTAAAGCCAGTTCACCGTGATGATTATAGTCGATAACAAAATAATCGGTAAAATACTTATTAACATTCGCCTCGCAAGCTGCGATATGATTAAACCCATTCCATTCAATATTATTAAAGTAATTCATAATCATATTATACAAAATAATCATCATTTTGTCAATAGCATATTATATTTTTATTTGCTATATTTTAATCTAATAGGAATTTTTATCTTCCTTCATTTTATTCGATGTTCGATATTCTGATAAAGTCGGCTTTGTTTAAAGTATTAGCAAGTTTAAATTAATAGGAAAGTTTATATTATGAATAAAATAAATACAGCAATTCTCGGTTATGGCCGCAGTGGAAGCACTTTGCATGCTGATCCATTGGAAACCCTTGGCACTGATTTTACGGTTAGTGCAGTATGTGATATTGACCCTAAACAACAGACAGCAGCTCAAGAACGTTTCAACTGCAATATTTATGACGATTATCTGAAAATGCTTAAACAGGAAGATCTTGATCTAGTTGTCATTGTTACCCGCAGTGATCAACATTGTCAAATGAGTTGTGACTGCTTAAATGCTGGTGTTAATGTCCTTGTGACTAAGCCATGGTGTGTTAATAGTGTCGAAGCTGAATTAATGATTGCAGCCGAAAAGAGCAGTGGAAAAATGTTACTGCCTTGGTTGCCGGCACGTTGGGGTTGTGATCTGCTTCGGCTTAAAGAGCTTATTGCAACGGGTATAATTGGTAAAGTTTTTATGATTCGTCGTCGTGAGTTTAATTTTGGGATCCGTCATGACTGGCAGACGCAACAAAAATATGGTGGCGGTTATCTGCTTAACTGGGGACCGCACATTGTCGATCAAGCTATTCAGCTTAGCGGCGAAAATATTAAAAGTGTCTATGCACAGTTAAGACAGGTTATTAATCCTGGTGATGTTGAAGATACCTTTAATGCGCAGTTAATCACTGAATCCGGCATCATTCTATCCTGTGAATATGCCACCGCGATCAATAAATTGCCTAATTGGGTGATCCAAGGTGATCGGGGAACTATTTTTGTCAAAGAGACTGCGATAGAAATTCATCAGGTAAAGCTATCAGATAATTGTGATGAGACAGAATACCGTAATAACCCTGAAATAGTGGTAACTAATGAGGAATTAACCGATGATCATCGCATTACTATCGGTAATCGTTATGGCGATTCGTTAGCTGTTTATCCTGAAATAGCCCAAGCTCTCAAAAGGGAAATAGTCTATCCGGTAACGACTGCAAGTGCATTGCAGCTAACCAAAGTATTTGATGCTATTAAAGCCTCAAATCAGGCTAATAAAGTTATAACTCTCTAAAAATAGGAATTTTATATGAATTATTCATTTATGAGTTTTTCAACTCCAGAATTAACGTTACAGGAGATATTCACGACTGCAATGCAATATGGCTATGCAGCAATTGAACCACGCTTGGCTGCTGGTCATAAGCATGGCATCGAAACTACGCTTGATACAGCAGCAAGAATTGCTGTTAAAGCTGAAATAGATGCGAGTGATATTAAGGTCTGTTGTCTTGCTACTTCTTGCTGCTATGCTAATCCAACAGATCGCCAGCAATGGCTTGAACGTACCGACGCAGTAATTGACCTTGCTGGTGACATCGGTTGTGAACGTATCCGAGTATTCGGAGGATTGCTGGGTGAAAACATCAGCCGTGATCAAGGATTTGAATTGGTAATTGAGGCACTTAAAAGTGTTGCTAAACATGCTGCCGAACGTAAGGTCGTTGTCTGTATAGAAACTCATGATGATTGGTGTAACCCCGAACATTTGGCGGAAATTATGCGTCGGGTTGATCATTCGAATATTATGATTAACTGGGATATTATGCATCCCGTAAGGAGCTGTGGAGTTGATATTGATACGGCATTTAATATTGTGAAGCCATGGATTGCCCATATTCATGTTCATGATGGAGTTGATTTGCCTGATGGTGGAATTCAATTCAAAGCAATTGGCGAAGGGGTGATCGATCATAAACGAGCTATTGAATTGATTAGCAGTATTGATTATCAGGGCTATATCAGTGGTGAATGGATTAACTGGACTGATGACTATACAATACATCTGCCACGTGAGATCGCCGCAATGAAATCATTTGAGTTATAGATAAAAATATTATACTTTTCTCGTGATGTTTAGTGTGAGTTTTATTTAAGAAACGGCAAGTTTAAAACTCTCTGTAGTAGATTTTAAATTTTATCCATTTATAGACTTGACTTTTTTATTTATACGTTTAAACTATGATTGTGTTGCGATAAAATATTAATAGTTTTATTGTGATAATAGCTGTTTAATGTGTAAACTTAGTGAACATCACCGGTGCTGCCGGAATAATGAAAAAGGAGAGTAACGTGGTCGTGAAAATGAAAATAATCTGTTGTATTATGCTTGCAGTCATATCCGGTTCTACAGTCAAAGCGGTTAGTAAACCATGGGCTTTAAAGTCCGATGCAATGAGCTTTAGGTTATCGGAAAAAAAAGACCATGTAGAACTTAATTATAGTTTAAATAAACGACTTCACACCGCAGTTACCTTGCAAGGAATATTAAAATCAAAAATGGAGAAATTGCACTACTCTGTTGCTCCGGTTCCAAATAAACCAAGCACCTGGAAACTGCAATTAAACGGCAACGGTCAGCAGGGCAGTTTGCTCGTCAAAGTCGAACCCCATTCACGCTATCTTGAAATATCACATTTTCAAGGTTTAAATAAACTGATATTACATTTCAACAGCAGTGCATTGGTCTTGCCAGATCCGCAAGGAGAAAACCTGGTTGTCTACCCTGACAACTATCAGCGTGCCCAGTTGCTGATTCCTGGGACTAATCACCTCCTACTGAATATGTTGGATAACGGCAATGCAATGTTATCATGTATCTGGAATAATAGGGCAATTAAACTCATGGAGCAACGGTCAACTGACCACCAAACTTTTTCTACTTTGGTATTACAACCGCAACCCGGTGATACCCTCTGGCTGAAAATTGATGCAGCTCCAGGAATCTGGAAACGACTCAATAGCCCACAGACCGCGAAGGCCACTCGTCTCAACTGGAAACCACCATTCCCCGCCGTTTGGCAGGTTACCTTCAAAAAGAAACAGAGTGATATTATTATCGAAGAAAATCAGTACGACAGTTGGAAATTATTTGACCTAGATGCTCCCAATCCACAACATTCCAGCGGTTATCTTGGAGTCTGGGTTTTGAAAGCTGGCGGCACCACCTGGTCATCTGCGTTGGACTACTTCGCATATCCGTTTTTCAAAAAATCTGGCAAATATTATCTATTACTGCCTAAGTATCGGGAAGCAACCACCAGAAAACACCATCAGCAGCCAAATAGTTATGATTCGAACTTTAAATCGCTAATTTATCCAGTACAGTCTGTAGATATTGACCGACAAGAAAAATATATCCTACCTTATAATGCTCAACTACGTCTACTTGATGTTGATACTTTGAAACTCTTAAATTGTCTGCTTTCGCCATTAGATGTCCACCGAGCAACCTGCGGCAGTACTGAAAAAATTGAAAAGATTTTTTATAATGATGCTCAACAGGCTAAGCATCAGCAGGTTCGTGACCACTGTAAAGATATGCAGCAGTTTATTGCCAATTATCGTCAGCGAATTGAACAGTATCAATTATGGCGAAAAGCTTGTAGCCAGGCAATGCAGGCATATTTAAAGAAACACCCACAATCGGCAACTACTTTACAACCGTTAATTGCCGGGTTGGCACAGGCTAAAACTTTATATGACCAGACTAGAGGCCAAATTAAGGATCTACAATACTTTAACTCTTTGACGACCCAAATTACAAAAATTAGTAGCAAAAAACTGGACGATGAAGCTCAGGGTGAATTATGTAAAAAACTCTGTCGGAAGATTAGAACTGTCGGCGGGGCTCAGGATCACCTGACAGGGATGATGCGCTCTATTGCGAAATCGTTCAAGCTACATTTGACTGCACTACTGTTAACCACTTCCGAACCGGAATTGCGTCAGCTATTGATGACTTTACACCAACAGACTGCTACACTTATGCATTCAAGATTTAGAATGGAAGCAAAATAATTATTAATTTTAAAACTACGGAGACCATCATGATTAAAAAACTATTGATAATCGGTGCTATGTTCATGCTTTACTTGACTGCTGTTAACAGTTTTGCTGCAGGGGCACGCATTGATATAAGCGGTGTTCAAAATAAAATTATTCTCACCCCTGGCAAAAAAAGTCAACATTGTACGCTTATGAATCCGAGCTGGGTAAAACCTGAAAGCAAGCAAAAACAGATGCTTTATTTTACCACGCCGCACTTGACCACTAAAGCACAAAGTTTTGAAATTACCTTTATCCCGCAGCAAAGCGGTATAATAAAAATAAATCTTAGCGGTCCTTATCACAAGCCTTCCAAGCCCTGTGAACCAGTCTATTTTCAAAAAGTAGAAGTTATTACTGGTGCCACAATAAAGAATCCTAACTTCAATAATAATAACCCCAACGGTACCCTGGCAGGCTGGTTTTTTAATGATCTTTCCCGTATACCGCCACTTATGAAACTGCACAATGGTATCGCTGAGCTTAAAGTATCTTATGATCAACCACTGCATCAATATATTACCGTAAAAAAAGGTGTCGCAATTACCATAAAAATTACGGCAAAAAAATATTCTAAGAAGTAACATTCAATAATCACCTGGCAAACTGATTAGGACTGAAAGTCCGCTATATATTAGCCCAGGGTAAGAGCTCCGTAGGAGTCGCAGCCCTGGGTTGTATCCCCACACCATAACGCAGGCTGAAAGTCTGCAACAAAACAAGCTAAACGGTTACTAAATAATCGCTAAATATCTCCTATTGGTATTATTGCTGTTTTAGCGGCGATGTTATTACCTGCCTTAAATATGTCGTCAGCAAAAAAAGTAAATAAAAATAAATTAAGTTGGATATTAGTTAAGACAAGCTAACTACGCACGCACCTCCCCAAAATGCACCAGGCGTTCATCTATAAGTTTGACCTCTATTCTTTTATATCCACAGCGGTTGCCCAAACTCGATAATTTCTGAGTCTTTAATAACTAGAGCATCTGAATCTGAACAGAGTACTGCCTTCTGAGCTTTATTCGATAAGAATTTTGCTCATTTTTTTCTTTTCGCCTGTCACTTTGCCCGTTTTTTTTACATTATATGATGAAAGCGGGCGATTATAAGATTGCCCATATCCCGCTATTGGTTACTTGACAATTAATCAATAACGGGTAATCTTAATCTATTGTGACAAAAAGGGATTTTATGCAGCGAGCTGTTAAAACAACTGTAATCGATAGTAAAGCGTTTGAGATTTTGGTGCGCGAACATCATCGACGCCTCTTGGCTTATGGGATCAGCCTGACAAAAAATGAGGTGATTGCCGAAGATTTAGTGCAAGAGGCATTCATCACGGCGTTTTTAAAATTGG
Source organism: Hyalogyrina grasslei (assembly GCA_034780735.1). Taxonomy (NCBI): domain Eukaryota; kingdom Metazoa; phylum Mollusca; class Gastropoda; family Hyalogyrinidae; genus Hyalogyrina; species Hyalogyrina grasslei. The sequence goes on from JAUZSW010311087.1 coordinate 26,074, forward strand.
AAAAAATTAATACTCCCGCAAGTTTTCCCGCCTGGATGCGTTCGATTATTCGGAACAAATATTATGAATATTGTCGGAAAAATCGTGAGATTCCCTGTTCAGCAGAGTATATTGAACAACTTTGTGATATTCATACTGGCTGGGACAGTAAAGCTGAGGCAGGCTTCGATCTTATTCAACTCCTTCATGATTGTCTTGCCAAACTGCCAGAAACAATGGCACAGGTGGTTAAAATGTTTTATATGGATAGACTTTCCGGCCATATTATTGCAGAGACGATAAGCTGTCAGATTACCACGGTACGCAAACGATTAGAACGGGCCAGGCACAGCCTTGGTTCATGTATTGAAGAGATGAAAGAGGTGATTAATTTATGATTGACAACAGGCGGTATCAGCTTGTAGGATAAGGTTGAGCATTTTTTATAGATCGCTTTCAGCGAACGATGAATTTTTTGGGGTGGTGCAAGAACCTAGCCTATCCCACAGCCAAACTTGACCTTTACAGGTCGCAAATTTAGCTACGGGAAAGACTAGGCTATGTTATCCATCTGCTCCGCAGAAGATTATAATGTAATGCGAAGCATTTCTATAACATAGCATGCGGTTGCGAGGTACGAGCTACCGTATGATAACCGATATAACATAATTTTTCCGCAAAGCGGATATATAATAATAACTGGAATAAAACAATGAATAAAAATCATAACAATCATGAAACCTTATCAAAACAGGATAATCCTGCGGTTGACGGTTTGTTGCG
>JAUZSW010312198.1:0-26803 GCA_034780735.1 Hyalogyrina grasslei
AAAAACGCCTCCTATGTTCGGAATCTTCCTTAACTTCAGCCCTGAAAACAGGGATCTTTATCAAATGGGACAGGCTCCAGTTAAACTAAAAGACCCGCTCGAAATGGAGATGGCTCAGGCGTTGATTAAAAATATTCAACCGTTGCGGGTGCTGAATCCGATTCCGGGATCGATTCGCCTTGGCGTGGATCGTTTCATTGTGGCCTGCTTCGGGGTTCCGTACGAGATTACGCCGTGCACCACGGACTACCACAAAACGGTGGATCAGGTGCTTGAAGAGGGTATGCCTTCGGTGACTGAATCTGGCCTGTTGCCGGTAACCCGCCAAAAAATTGAATTGCTTAAAGGAACGGGGAGTAAAATCAAAATCGCCATACCGGATACGCAGGGGCCTTTTAATCTAGCACATGCGCTGGTGGGTTCCGAAATCATGTATCTGCCGTATGAAGATGAGGAAAAATATACTGAATTCATGAACTTGATGGTGCGGTTCTGGCTGGATGCACGGCAGACCATAAAAGACTGGATTGGAGAGGAATACAAAAGTGTAACCGATATTCCCACCCGAATTGCGGAGTGCGATGTCAATATGGTCTCGGCAGACTTTTATAAAGAATATATTTTGCCCTTTGATATGCAGATTTCAAAAACCGCCGACGATTTACATATCCATCCCTGCAGTGGACCGCACGTATTCAAAGCCACGCTGGATAATCTGCCGAATGTAAAATGGACCGAAGCTGGTGAAATGATCGAAACTCAAACCGCGGCCGGTTGCATTAGTGTAGACGATGCGCTGGAACAGATTGGAGATCGAAAAATCGCAGTATCGATTGGGCAGGAACTTCCGTTTGGACAGGAATACGAATTCATAAAGAAGGATCTCGATCGGTATAAAAACAACTACGGATTGACGTTTGGGTATTCTGGAGTTCAATGGAGCACCAAGGATCGGCCCCGTATTCGCGAAATCCACACGCGTTTGGATGAATACTGGGCACGGGAAATTTGGAAATAAAGCCGCCACACCCCTATTTAATATAAAAACTAAATAAAATGATTGCTTCTCCCTTCGTGACCTTGGTAGCATTTGTAAATCAAGTTAGAGCTTTGGAATGGGATATGTAGAACGCTCATTCGTGATTTCAACGATTCGTCCGAAATGATTCACCCCGGAGAAAAATGATGCACGACGCTATAAAAAAGAAAACTACATCCTATACCACTCGCCTTCTTTCCCCGCGCAACCTGACGCTGACCCTACTTCTTTCAGCCTTTATCGGAGCGGAAGCAAAACCCTTTCTTTCTGAATCCTTCGAAACCTATTCAACCAATTTCTGGACTCCACAAGGATTTGCGATGGACAATGGTCTCGGGATACTGACGGTTGCGGGAACCAATCTCCACCAAGGGACTACCTTGCGATTCAATGCTCCGCTTAAAATGCCAACCGAAGAAGAAACCTTCCTCTCCTTCTCCATGGAGGTGATCGCCATGAAAGAACTTGACGGAAAAGAGTTCAATGCCTCCGCCCGAATCTTTATTGCCCCGGAACCCCTACCGAGCTTTCTGGAACCTTACGGCCTTCCAAGCGCCCTCTCGGTCATCATCAAAAAAAGCAAAAATAATCTATATACACTTTCGCTGTATCAAAAAGACGAGGGTGGAAAAGGCTATGGATTGCGTTTGCTGGAAACCATGCCGATCCCAGCGACGGAACTTCCCTTCACCTTTGACCTTTGGTTCAATGCCTCGTCTTATCGGGTTCAATTTAACAAATCCATTGAAACATCCCGTGGCGCACGATCGGGTTATATCTCCTTTTCCGAAGGGTGGAAAAATGACCTGACTCTGGCCATGCGGGTTGTAAATGAATCCGAAGGCATACGCTCTCAACTCGTGATCGACAACGTGATCGTGCAGGAAAAAAGCATCGACTCAATTTTAGAATTATCCTTTAACAAAAAACTAAGGAAAACATCATGCAGAAGCCAATCCTTCTATACGGAGCAATCGCACTCAGCTTTCTTTTCATAGATGCGTCTAAGGGCGCAACCCACGACATTTCGGTTCATCCCGATACCGCTCGCGACATCAATGGGTTTCGCGAAATCCAACCCATCTTCAATGCAAACATCAACGGATGGACGGCCGGGAAAGAGAAGGATCTAGTTAAAGACCTCAACCTGAACGGAGCGCGCCTTTTCCTCTGGACTCGGCCTCAGGGAACTCCGGACAAACCGTGGATGAAGCGGCCCGTCACACCCGGATGGGTGCAGCAATACGGTGGAAAGCCACTTTCCGCCGAGGCGGCACTGGAGGCTTGGGACACATGGTATACACAGGACTTTGACTCTCATTTCGACCACTATTTTTCCGAAAAGCTGATTAAAGGAAACTATGCACAGGTGAACCAACTCAACCTGTGTAAAGAGTGGGGACTGACCAATAATTTAGTTTTCCACACCCAACTAGATGGGAGTGCCGCCCGACATCCGGATGAGGTAAACCGATATTATGCCGCCTATATCGACGCCATCACAACGCACGCCCCGTGGGCCCCGATCGACTTTATCCAATTGACCAATGAACCGGACTATCCCTGGTGGAGCGGAGAGTTTGAAACCACAAAAGAGAGCGTTGATGCATGGGTTAAAACCTATGACAGCTTGAATCGTTTCCTTCATGAAACCTATCCAAAGACCACGCTCATCGGCCCATGCCTAGCGATGAAATCTTCATTAAACTGGGCTGGATTCAAAGCCTGGACGGCCCCGATCCTTGCGCAGGTTGAAGAGCCCATGCGCTATTATAACTACCATGTATATGGCAGTGGCGCTTATACCCATCTGGCTTGGATGGAAATGTTTCAGGCTGAAGCAGAACGACTGGGCCGCCCGCGCCCACAGGCCATTGTGACGGAAATGAACAACGAAACCAACTGGGATTGGTGGGTGGAGCAACTGTTCATGGGGCTGGATCATCCGGACAAATTTAACGCCCTGAGCTATCACTTGCTCTACTACATTCCAGGGCAGGCCGTTGAACATTGGGGCATGCTCACCTCGAAAAACGCACCCGAAGACGAACTGGTTCCACGCAATACCTATTGGCTCTACTGGACGTTGCACAACGTTCGCGGCAACATGCTCTACGAAACCAAGAGCCTCTCCGGCATCCGCAGCATCGCCTGCTCTCCGGCAGAAAACAGACTCGTTGTTGCGCTCTGCAACGACAGCGGGAAATCAGAATCCATAACGGTTCGTCCTGGGATTTCTGCTGACACAAAAATTGCAGGAATTGTCCAGCGCATCGCCTACCCAACCGATGAAGCGTTCAAACATGAAGAGATCATTCTCGATGCCAAATCGCGCGACATTACCATCACCCTGCCGCCGAGCGCAGTTTGCTCCCTTGAATGGACACTGGACACCGCCCTTCCATCCCTTGAAAAAGTGACTAGCGAACGTGAATCTTTTGCACCGATCACGGGGAAATTCATTGGAGAAGAACTCACCACGTCAATTGCGATCGATACGATTCCAGCGGCAACAGAAACCAGCTCCCTACGTCTCGGACTCTACTGCGACGATCTCCTCTTTGCTCGCGGAATGACGGTTGAGTTTAATGGACATAGCATACCGATCTACCTCAATGAAGCGCCCAAGGAAACCCAACCGGACAACAGCACCTGCTGGTGGTTCGACTTGCCGCTACAAAATGAATGGGTGCAAAAGGAGAACACGATCAAACTCACGCGCACCGATGCGGAGTATAAACTCATGTTTATGTCGCTCGTCCAGAGCGAACATCCCACCGCAAAAATCGCGGAACAAATCACTCTCAACCGATTTGAAATGCGCGAAAAAGAGATCAAAGCCTTCTCTCGACCCATCTCGGCTATTTTTGAAGGGGGAACCGCAAAATACAAAATCCGATTAACCAACCCAGATGACACCGAGCGCACCTATCAAATCGCATTCACAATCCCCAAAGGCCTGCGAATTGAAGGCGATGGAGGAATAAATACCGTTACGGTTAAAGCTCGTGATTCGATCCTGCTTAAACAGATCGTTCACTGTGATGCGACGGCAGGCGTTGTTTCTACCGCCCTCACCGCCCTAATTCGCTCGGAGGGAATGAATACAAAAACATTGGAGACCCCCATCATCTCCTACCCCCGCATCGAAGCAAATAAAGTGGCCGCTCCGCCTCTTAAAGCGGACTGGCTTCAGATCAAGCCAATTGTATCCGAACACAAAGGCATCACCACCGAAACCCGCTTGAGCTGGGATGATCAATGGCTGTACGCCCACGTGGACATCCGGGGCGACTTCAAACCCAAGGTCGCCGATTCCCTACGAGGATTCTGGACGATGGACTCCGTTGAGTTTTTCATTGATCCACTCAATAAAAAGTCGCGCTATCTCAATGTAGATACCTATCAGGTATTCGTCTGCCCGTTGCAACTCGATGGCAGTGCTACAGGTCCTATCTGCGGACGGGTTCTGCGCGTGCAACACGGCGACTACATGGAAGTTTCGGATGTGATCATCGAACCGAAAATGAAAGCTACGGCGGAAATCCGGAACGATGGCTATGCCATCACGTGTTCCATCCCCTGGAGCTTGCTCTCCAATATCAAACCCACGCCCGGAATGAAAATTGGGTTGGATATCACAACCAATCACAAAGGCAAAGAATCCATACATACCTCCATTCTCGGACTCGATGGAAAACCCGTCAAACGATCCGACAAATGGGGCGTCATGACCCTTAAAAAAGAGAACTAGAACCGCATCACATCCGATTCATAAACCACGAAACACACAAACCAAAGGGAATCACTTTAAATGAAAAAAATACCTGTAACTATTTCCGGCATGGAGATCAACATCGGCGACAAAACCATCCCGCTCATCAGTGGCGAATTTCACTTCTGGCGTGTACAGAAAAGTAATTGGAGAGCCATTCTTCAAACCGCCAAAAACATGGGCGTTTCAACCATCACCACCTATGTGGCCTGGAACTTCCACGAGATAGAACCGGGCGAATATGATTTTGAGGGGCGGACCTCTCCCGAACGAGATCTAAAAGGATTTCTAGAACTCTCCCAGGAAATGGGAATCTACATCATTATTCGCCCCGGCCCCTATATTTATGCCGAATGGGCGGGCGGCGGCGTACCCAAACGCGCAACCGAACTGCATCGCCTTGATCCCCGATTCATTGAAATGAGCCGAGACTACATCCATGCTGTTAGTCAGGTTTTTCTTCCTTTTCTCGCCACCAACGGCGGCCATATTGTGCTGGTTCAGGTAGACAACGAACCGTTCCCCGACCTGACCGCCCGTGCAGAGGAAATCGGAGCTTGCGGAGGTAAGGGACTTTTCAGCAACTGGCTCTCCTCCCAATACGATAACAACATCGACCAACTAAACACCCGATGGCAGAGCAATTATACCACCTTCGAAGAACCCCATATCTATTTTGAAGAGTGCGCCGTTAACCGCTCGGCAAAACTACTCGGCCGGATCTTATCGCAACGAAAGCACGCCAATCGCTATATCGATGGCCAGAAGTTTGTGGAATTTTACTGTAGCGAGGTCATTCGAATTGGTGCCGACATGTATAAAGAAGCGGGCGTAGACTGCCCCTTATTCATGAACGGATTTCACCCCTACTACCAAAACTTTAAAGACGTGCTGAATTATGTGGATCTGGCCGGACTCGATGGATTACATCGCCACACCCCCCTCTTTGATCCCGAAGCCGCGATGTTCGAAGAGTATGAAGACGACTTCATCAGCTATCTCGAACCCTTTAAAATTCTTCTAGCCGACACCGGCAAAGGATACTGCGCAGAAATGGGCAGCGGACAAACCACCTACCGCATGGCAGGCTATATGAGGCATGCGCCGAAACCAGAACATAATATTTTTGACTACCTGCTTTATATCGCCAACGGCATGCAGGGATGGAACTGGTATATGCTGGTCGATCGCGATGCCTGGGTCGCCGGCCCGATCAACCAGACCGGGGACGAAACTGAATTTGCCGGTTCGATTCGCGATACCATGAAAATTGCGGAAAATATTCAACCCGCTCAAATGGAAATCATCCAAAACTGCGCCTTGATCACCTACAAAGGACATCGGACATCCGACGCAGGAAACTGGCCCCGCGTCTGGAACGCGCTGCTGGATAGCGATTTTGATTTTGCGCTTTGCGAACCCACCTACAGCACAATGGACAAGGAAATGCTCTTTTACGGCGGAGCAGAGTGGCTTCCCGAAAAGGCCTACCAACGGCTCGATGAATATGTGCGCGAAGGCGGAAACCTCGTCTGCTTTAATGAAACTCCGCTAGAGACCGATCTGGGAACGCCGCAAAATACATTGGGTCTGATTGAACCGACTGGCGTGCGCCCCGTAAGCCTGCCGATTCATGTGACCTGCGGCGAACAGAGTATGGATATTACCGAAGGTGGACACTGTGGTAAAATCTTTGCGGGAACGTTTTCAAACCTGCCGGACGATGCCACGCCAATTATATTATCCCTCTCCGGCGAAGCCAAAGATTCGCTGGTAGACCTTGGTTTGGCGGAAGGAGAATCCAAAGAGATTTGCATCGGCTATACACGCGCCCTCGGGAAAGGTCAGGTTTTTCACCTCGCCCTTAACCCCAATAAAGAATCGGTGGAATTCTTCCGAAATTACGCAGGCGTCTCCCCGATGATCAAAACTCAATCGAAACAAGTGCTGACCTACATCCACCGCCAGAAGAACACGGACAAAAAAGTGGCCTTTGCGATCAACCGCTCTGCGCAAGATCTGAATGTGGTTATTTCCATCGACCCCGCGGCAATCGGTTTGGCTGAAGCAAAACAGCTGCGCTTTACCCATGCACTAACCGGCGAAACACAACTCGCTACCGTGCAGAACGGCATAGCAGAAACCACCCTTCCAGCCAAAGCGTACAACGGCTGGGTTGGACTCGTTGAGCAAGAGAACTAAAAACGCTCATGAACTCCGGCGTTACCATCACCGAGGCCCCGGCCGACTGGAAAATTATCCAGCGCGATAACCGGGGTTTTGGGGCCTTCTCTGTTTCCGGATATTGGAAAACGGATGAAAGCCTGTTTGAAGTACAAGTTCGATTGGTGAACGAAGCGGATAGCGCACCCGTGTCGCGCGCGTTGGATTGGCAAAGTGCATCGGTGGATCGGGAGCATAAAACGTTCCGAGCCGAGCTACAGGAAATTCCAACGGGCGGACTGTACCGGCTCGAAACACGAATCACCCGCCCCGTCGCCACCGACTGCCGACCCTTACGCGGCGACTACCGCCACCATCTAGGCGTTGGCGATGTCTATGTGATTACCGGCCAGAGTAATGCCTCCGGCACCGGGCAAGGAACGGCAATGGATCCGCCCCGATTGGGAGTTCACCTATTTGGCAACGACGAGTGCTGGAAGCTGGCCACCCATCCGCTGGAAGATGCAACCGGCACGCTACATCCAATCACCATCACTTCTATTTTTCATGGGCACAGTCCTTGGTTGGCCTTTTCAAAAAAACTCCAACAACACGAAAATCTTCCCATTGGCCTCATTCCATGTGCGCTGGGCGGAAGCGCAATCAGCCGATGGGTTTCCGACGACGGGACACCCGCAGATCTATTCAAAAACATGACCAATATGGTCAACAAGGCCAGCAACGGTGCCGTGGCCGGAATACTTTGGTATCAAGGCGAAAGCGACTGCACGGAAGCCGAATCCCTTGCCCGCTACCCCGAACGTTTTAAAAAATTGTTATCCCTTTTCAATCAGCAATTCGGTTCCGTGAACCTCTTTACCGGACAGCTCAACCGGTATACCGATCCCGACCCAGAGCTGGGTCGCCGATGGAGCCAAATGCGGGAACTCCAGCGGCGATTTTCCGAGGAGTTCAACAACGTTCACCTCGTCGTTTGCGCCGGACTCCCGCTATCGGACGAAATCCATAATAGCGCCGCTTCGAATATAATCATTGGAGAGCGTTTTGCCGATGCCGCGTTGCAATACCGCTATGGCCATAAACTCCGCGCCGAATTCCCAATGATTGAATCAGCCGAGTTTCTTTCCGAAAAATGCGACCGAATCAAACTAACCTTCACCCCCCTTTCCGGAAACTGGGTAGCAACCGATTCGGTTGAGGATTTCACGATTGAAGATCAAGACGGCTTCATGAAGCCTATTTCTGCCACCCTCCATCCCGATAATCATATCGAACTACTTCTCCCACGCGCGGCACAGTTCCCCGCCACCCTCCACTCGTTCTACGGCAACCACACCCCACTCACCCTTTCCGACGACGGCGGACGTTACCTAACCCCCTGTTCGGTTAACATAACCCCGTCGACCGATTAAAACGGCATGAATATCTCCAGAAAACAGCGTCTATTTGTCCTGTTTATTTTCATCTTTTCCGCTGGGGTATTCGCGATTAAACCGCAACCGCCCGAAGGGTTCCATACCCTTTTAAAGGGTAAGGATTTCACCGGCTGGCATGAACAAAATCCCCACCCCGAACAAAGCGTTCCATTTTCCAACCATTGGAAAATTGAAAATAGCGAGCTGATCAACGATGGGCATGGCTTCGCTGCAACAACTGATGCATCGTATGAAAACATCGAATTACTCTTAGAGTACAAGACCGTGCCACAAGCCGAAAGCGATCTTTACCTGCGCGGAACCCCGCAAATAAAGATTTGGAATTGGGATCAAATATTCGACCCCACACAACCGACCTACCGACCCTATTTAGGATCAGGCGGTCTATTCAACAATAATCCAAGCACCCTTGGCCGCGATCCGGATCAATTTGCAGATAAGCCTTTCGGAGAGAGGAATCAACTTCGTATCCTGCTGATAGGCGACCGCATCTGGATCTGGCTCAACCAACGCCCTGTGGTTATTGGTGCCGTGATGGAAAATACTGAAGACCACACCCAACCGCTCCCCGCATCAGGCCCGATTCGATTACAAACCCACGGCGGAGAAATGCGCTGGCGCAACCTTTTCATCCGCACTATCGATGAGGAAGAGGCTGTCCTCTTCCTATCAAAAAACTCGCTGGTACCCAACCCGACCCTTTACAACATCTCGTATGGCTCTCACCCCAAGCAACTGCTTCACTTTTGGAAAGTTCCGTCGAATCAGCCCACGCCGGCACTAATATTTATCCACGGGGGCGGATGGATGAATGGAGGGCGGCTGGATGGGCTTACCGCCTCTCTGCTTCCGGAAATGTTGAATGCGGGGATCTCAGTGGTGAGTATTACATACCGGTTTATTCCAGAGGCCATGACCGAAGGAGAAACTCCTCCGGTTAAAGGCCCGCTCCACGATGCTGCCCGCGCTCTTCAATTTGTGCGTAGCCACGCCCACGAATGGAATATCGACCCTCAACGGATCGGAATATCGGGGACTTCAGCTGGAGCCTGCTCCTGCTTATGGCTGACCTTCCACCCAGATTTGGCCGATCCCAATAGCACCGATCCCATTGCCCGAGAGTCAACCCGCCCTTGGTGTACCGCCGTGCGTCATGCGCAAACCTCATTAGACCCGCTACAAATGAAAGTGTGGACGCCCAACAACTACTACGGCGGACACGCATTTGGATTCAGCGATGATAAAGTCAACAATCGATCCACCTTCGATGTTTTTCTAGAAAAACGAGATACGATTCTACCCTGGATCGCTGAGTATTCGCCCTACTCGCTCGTCTCATCTAACGCACCACCAATTCACCTGTTCTACTCCAGACCTCCCGCGCTCGGCCAACCCCAAAAAGATCCGACCCATACCTCAAATTTCGGAGTCAAACTGCAAGAACATTGCCGGAAATTCGGAGTTCCCTGCGAGCTAGTTTACCCCGGTGCCCCCGACGTAAAGCACCCCACAACGAGTGGATACCTGATTGAAAAGTTAACGGAAAATCCTCGAAGCCAACCCGCCATCTTTTCAGAAACGAATATTTTAAAAACAAACCCCTAAGGAGTAAATGCAATGCAACAACAAGAACCATCCCATGTGGTACGCGAGATCAAGCTCGCCGACAGCGAGGTCGCCTTCTACAAGAAATATGGCTATCTCATTATCCCTAACTTTGTCGAATCATCCCAGATTCCCGCGCTTCGTGAAGATATTTTCCGGACGGTTGAAATGTGTACCGGATTTTCTCACGAACGCCTTAATCACGCCACGGAAGCGGGCGACAAATTACGGCCTTGCTCCGACTATGAAAAGGATTCGCTGACGGACCAAATGATCAATTCCGAACAGGGCATGGCCGTAGCTTCGCGTTTAATTGGTGGCCCCGCCATGCGCTTCCGCCCCTTCTCGGCCATTAAATCCGGCGGAGGCGGCGGAAAGTTTGATTTCCACCAAGACAACAACTACACCCGACACGATCCAGTGGAAGGATCGCTCAATATCTGGGTGGCGCTGGTGGATATGAGTCCTGAGAATGGATGCCTGCAAATGGCGCCGGAATCCCATCTCGCAGGGACCGCCGAATCAACCTTTTCCGATGATGGCGATAGCCACCGAAAAGTCACCACCGACCCCGAAAATATTTTCCACGTTCGCATGCGCGCGGGCGATGCGATTGCCTTTAGCCGCCTCACGATTCACGGTAGCGGCCCCAACCACACCGATCAGGCACGCGTGGCCTATGCGCTGCAATATTCCCGAGAAGATGTGAAGTTTTTGGATACCGAAACCAATACATGGAAACCGCTGATTAATAACTCACGCTTCCAACCTTTAGACTCCCTCGAAGACTTGGATGAAACCCGCGAACGATAACCTGTGCAAGGGCCCGAACGTCTACCCCTAGATGATCGGGTCTTTTGTCTTTTTCTTTCCCTTCCTCTGCAAAGGGCCTCTATTTAGTTCGAATTCTCCTTGCATTTCTTTCGACTCTTCTTTAATTTGGTTTTTATATTAATCGAGAAAGTATTGTATCCCAACCAAAGGAGGAAGGCATGAAGAAAGAAACTATCGGTATCGTTAGTAGCTTGGCCATCGCATCAACTCTGTGGGCTTTGCCCCAAGCAGATCAAGGTTACGCCTGGGAGTGTATTGAAGAACTAAGCGATGAATTTAAAAATACGACGCTGGATTCAAATAAGTGGGTTGATTACCACCTGTGGTGGGATGGACGAACTCCCTGTATGTTTAAAGGAGAAAACGTTAGCGTTGCCAACGGGAACTTAAGACTAAAAACCACCACAACCGTAAATTCAATTCCGAGTGATGCGCTTACAAATGAAGACTGGATGACTGGAGCCTGCATATCCGGACGCTCGGCTTTCCCTTGGGGATATACCGAAGCAAGCATAAGAGGATCTTCACTTAAAACCATACATGGATACTGGCTACAAGGAAGAGGCTACTCCGAGATCGATATTGCAGAAAATTTTGGCCATCCCGACAATCCTTTTGCAGGCATTCATCGGATGAATAGTATTCATTTTGTTACGAATTCTACGGGGAAGTGGACAGATACAAAGGATGCGCCCGGAGAGGCGAATGTTTCTAATCCAACGAGCCAGTACCATACATACGGAGCATGGTTTAACGGTTCCAAAAGCGTTAAATTTTACCTCGATGGAAGCAATGTATATGAGGCAAATAATCCTGGAGTCAATAATGCTGGAATTGATTTCAACGAACCTATGTCAATGTTTTTAGATACCGAATCATTTGCCGCAAGTGACTGGATTTCTTCGGTCGACGAATATTTGGACAGCATTGCAGATTTAAAAGATAGCGCAAAAAACATCATGTATTGCGATTGGGTACGCAGCTATTGGCAAATTCCTACGGATGGGCAGCTCATTCGCAACCATAGCTTTGAGTCGGCCGGTCTCCCCGAGTGGACTAGCTGGGGTTCAGGGTCTAGCATTGCTCAAATCTCATCCGACAGTAAATCGGGAAGCTCGGCCATACAAGTGACTGAATTTGGCGGAGCAATGCAGAAAATACTGGTTCAGCCCAATGTTAATTATGAATTAACAGCATGGGTTAAATGCTCTGCGGGTTCTTCTGCTTTATTGTGGATTGAGAACGCTGAAACAAAGAAAAAAATAGCTAGCTCAGTCATCACAAGCACCGGGTGGACACGTTCTTCCGTTATATTTAAGACAGACAATAGAAATATGCTTATAACAGTAAGTCTTGTTAATGCGAAAGCGGGTAAAAATACCAAGTTCGACCTGGTCCGCCTAACCCCATCCGACTATCGGCTCTGGAATCGCGGTTTTGAGAGCGGAACCTTGGGTCAATTTTGGGAGATAACGCAGGGCTCCGTCAGCCTGAGCGACTATGATAATAGTTGGTGGGCCCCAACCTCTGGAAAATATGCGGTTACCCTTCAGGGTAGCCCGGCCGGAATTCGCCAAATCGTGAATGTAAACCCCAACCGAATCTATCGCTTAACAGCAAATATTATCGGGGGGAACCTAGATGATGGTGTTCTTGACCGTGTCTACCTCGGGGTCAAAAATTTCGGCGGAACGGAAAAATGTGTTCTGGCCCAAACGGATAGCTATGATGAATACAAGATTGAATTCACCACGGGTTCCGATGCCCATACCGCCGAGATTTACCTCTATAAACCCACCCAAACAGAAACCTATGGTGATGCCTCAACCGCTGATGATTTTAAACTTGTTGATATAACCGATGAATAACGGAGCCCTCGCACTCTACGAGAACCGAGAATACTAAAACCGATAAGCAACGGGGTTGGAACAACCTCGTTGCTTATCGGCACCTACTCATACCCAATTAACTTGAGTTGTATTTATCCCTCGCCCGTTCGCTTCGCTCTCTAAAGGCGCAGCGTTCGCAAAGAAAAAGGGTGAAATATGCTCTGCGTTCTCTGTGGCTCTCCGAGGAATAATAGGAGTTAAGTTAATTCCGTATCAGACCGCCGAAGAGCTTCACCCCACGCATTGCGTGCAATTTTACACAGAATCAAGGCCTGATCCCAGCGGTTGGTTTCTTCACGAAGTTGTCCATCGGGTGCTAGAAACATGCGGGCATAATAGGCGTCCGACGAGAGCAACTCGGGAGTAAAGACTAGATAGTCGCCCAGCTGGGCATCACGCAGAAAACCTTCCATGCTACGGGTCCACATTTCCCGAAAATGATCGACGAATAAAAACCCATCTCCTCCGCTCCCATCGCCAGCATCCACCTGAATACTGCCGGGGTTTCCAATGCGGCCATGCATGAAACGAATGCGATCCAATACCGGTTTGATAAAATCCACCTTCTTCTCGAAGCCGCCATACACCATTTCATGTCCCGTATACCAATGGGAAAAATCGCCGTTAAATCGGATTCCCGGATGGCGCTCGGTTAATTTTACGGTGCGCCACATATCATCGGTAATCGTTGCCCGGTGTGTTTCAATATAGGCAGGCATATTATAGTTGGAAGACTGTTCCATAATATCCCGAACGATGGCATCAACCTCAACATCGTCCTCAATTCCCCATGCCACATGGAACGTACCGCAATCGTGTCCGGCATCCACCGAAGCCTTGAGAACATCTTCGATCTCACCCACCGAATTTACGCGCCCTCCCCCAGAATTACCGAATCCATACTTTTGACAAAGCGCTGGGTCCCCGCCCTGAAGCCCATCATAGCCCGCCTCTTTCAGGGCAGCATACAGTTCATCTTCGCTTCCTTCAGGACCACCGGGGACCCGTGCAGCTCCCAGCGTCATATAACATTTTAAACAGGGAGCAGCAGAACGGCCATCATTGGTGTTCGCCGTTACGTAATTCTCGTTCACTAAAATTCCTTCGTTAAGGTTTAAAAAAATGAGTCCTTCACACGAGCGATCAAGGATGACTGATACGCAGGCGAATGAATAATTGGTCCTTATCTTCACCTGAAATGCGGTGCTGGACTTCATCGAAGGCAGGATCGGCGGTGCTGTTGGTGGCAACCCCATTCCATCCGCTATTCGTCCAAGGGGAATCGACTAAATTGGTGGTCTGCTCAACCACATAGGTGATATCCACATCGAGATCAGTCAGCACCACGTTGTTAAAGTTAACCATGTCATCCGCGCCATAGGCAAATGTGGGATCGATTCCCCGGTCGAACGCGTTCGTTGGGTTGCCGCCGAGGCCATACTCGGCCACGTTGGGTTGCCCATCGCTATCATAGTCTTCATCCGGAGCGGATCTTGCATCCCACTGCGTAATACCGAAGGAATCCATAAAGCTGTAATAGCCAACCAGCAGAGGGACAACCTCCAGACTAATATCGTCGAAAAGCATTCGCGCGCCCCACGAGCTTTTGAGCGCAATTCGGATCTCCTTGCCATCGTCAGCGACATCAGCGGTGTGCACCAAGCTATGACAGACCATTTTCTCATCTTCGTCATAAACAATGTTGGGTTCGAGAATCGCATTTATATTCGCCACCGTCTGCCATGCGGTTCCGCTCCAGCGCTGGAGCTCAAGTTGCCACCACCCTTTCGCTCCCCAGTGCGGGCCGTACCGCCCCACGGATGCCGTTAAGGTATAGGTGCTACCCTCGACAAAGTGGGTGCCAAGCGACTGGAACAAGGCGGAACTATCACTATTTGCAAAGCCCACATTAATCCCGTCCACCGTCGCCTCAAACTCAGGCACCGCATCCGATAACCCTAAGTTCAGAGCACCCGATGTTGCATTGTCAAAAGAAGTCCAACTCGTTGCAGGTTGTGCCTTCGCGGAATCGGGAAGGATATCGGCTTCAAAGGACGGATTTTCCACCGGAATTCTCGGGGAATGGATGGAGATGGATGCCGTACGCGAGGTGCTGGACATCCCTCCGGCATCAATGAGTATGGCGGAGAGCTCGTGTAGACCTAGTGTTGCATTACTCCAAACAATCCCCCAGCCATCCGCACCGTCCGTATCTACGCCGATAAGCGCGCTGGAATCCAAATAGAACTCCACTTGGCTGGCCGTGACGGTATCGGAGATTCCTGCGGCCACATCGATGGGAAAACCTGCCGAGACAGCAGTCCCATCCTCCGGTTCCGTGATTTTAATGGGTGTGGCAATCTCCTCCCATGCCCGGAAATAATCGATGCTATAGGTAGAGGGAAGGTTGGTCTCGGCAGGGAAACCATACCACTCCGGTTGCGTTTCAGTATCCATATTGATGTACAGCGGTTGATGCCAGTGGGTATTGGTTTGGGCCCAGACCTGTTCGTTATCTACATAGAACTTCAGCCAAGTCGGGGTCCATTCCAGGCCGAAGATTCGATAGTCGCTGGAAAGAGGGGTATCAACCACCTTGGTATCAATTGCAAACAGATGGTTGGTTCCAATCTCCGGAGTCCAGAAAACATGGGTCGCCATACGGACGGTTCGCTCATAGCCTTCGGCCCTTGCTGGGTTTTCGAAGACATCAATCTCCGTCCAATTTTCGGGCGTGGTGTCATAAAACCAAAAATCGCTCGTTGCAACCGAGTCCATGGCTTTTGCCCGAACCTCATAATACCCGTACAAAACCCGTTCCGTGCTTTTGACGGCGGCACAAGTGTAGTTGCTATATGCCGCAGGGGCTTCGGGGGGAGGATCCTCGTACTTTATGGTCAAGTGTAGCTGTCCACCATTCACCGCCACATTGTTCGTCATAAAATAGCCCGGCTTTCTTCCCAACCAAGTCGGATTGTTCGGATGCCACTTGATCGGATCAAGCTGGTCACCATCAAATTCGTCGCTTAGCTCGGGCAGCGGTTTCCAAAACGAATCGGGCGGATCGGCAACGACCGGTCCGAAAAATAAACCAAGCCAAAACAGACTAGCCAGCAGAAATCGGTAGCCTTTAAAAAGAAGGTTATTATGATTCATCAGGCATTCCTTTAATTTTTCCCACCTCGATCACGACCCGGGCGGTGGCGGTTTCTCCACGTTTGTTTTTACGGCTCGCGCTAACGATATAGGTTCCTGGCTTTTCAAATCGGTGGTTTATGAGGGCATAGCCATCCTTTGCCTGATGGGATACGTTGCCATCGGATCGGGTTTTACGAAAGGGCGATCCATCGCCAAAGTCAAAAAGCTCATCCTCATTATTATCAGAATCGATGCCGAAGGTTCGGGTTTTAAAGATAACTAGATCCCCCGCCTTGATCTGGGTGGTCGGCGAATAGGCCAGGTGAACCGAATGAGGGGGGCGATCACTTGCCCGATCAAAAACCCGCACGGTGGCAATATCAAAGGAATCCCGGCCTTGATCATCACCAATCTTCAGCACTTCACTGTAATGGCCCGGCGTTTCATACACACACTCCACCCGTGCACCCTGCCGAGTCTCCCCATTGCTCAATGACCACGTATAACTTTTTATTTGGTCGCTACCGCCGACATGCCATGACCGGGTTGCATCCAGCACCACTTTTTCTCCGACAAAAACCCCCTTATGAGGCCGCGCAATAGCAATTAAATCAGGATGAACGGCTTCGCAGTAGGCCTGGAAAACAAAAGCATAGCTATCGATAATTCCATACCGTCCCGAGGGTTGCATCATCCCAACATCGAAATGCAAGTGGGACCACCCACCACTTCCACCTTCCTTGCCAATTGAACCAATGGCATCCCCCATTTCAACCGACTCGCCTACGCGAATTGCGGTTTCAATCGATTTTAGATGGCTATAGCGATAGTACCACCCTCTCCCATCGCGGATATTCACAACATCATATCGGGGGCGCACCAGATCAGGATGCTCGCCAGGCATAACCTCTTCTCCTCTTGAAATCACCGTTCCGGCGGTGGCCGACACCACCTCGGCCAATCCTTCGGCACCACCAAAATCGAGGCCAATGTGATAATAGACGCTCTCTTCTCCCGGCCGATCCATGGCATTCACATAGACCGGTTCGTTACTCATCTGGGTATGGGTTGCAAACCACTTTTGTTTTACCGGATAGCAAAATGTACCGGGTTGAACCCACGGAGATTCGGCAGGCCAGAGCCTGAACCGCGCATCCTTCTCAAGAGCCACCGCATTCTTTTTGGCAGATTGGGTCGTATATCCCAAGGTGATGGGAGAATCGATTTGTACATCACCGACCAAACGAGGCAGGTTATAATTTGCACAAACCAACGTAATTTCTTTGCCGTCCACCTTACAAATCACGTCCACTTTTTCGATCGAGTTCCCCACCTTACTTCGGTGTTCAGTCACTCCAACGAGTTCGACACAAACCTTTTTTCCACTTGAAAGCAGAACGGGGCCAACCTCGCCCACATTCAAATCAACCACGCGAAAAAGGGGTTGATCGAACAAGTTGAGAGCAGCAGGTTGAGCGTTTGTAATGGCCTGACTGCAAAAAGAGCAAAACCAGAACAGACTCAGGAAGAGGGTAAACAATCTAAATTGTATCGATAGGTTTTTCATTTTCATCCTTTTCTCTGCATTTCTACAGGGTTCATTACACTGCCCGCCCAAACAAATAATAGGTCAGGCAGGAATGGCACTTCCTTAAGCATTCTCCCCAGCAAAACGACCCTTCTCACAAAAAATAAAAAAGTGTTTTTGACGTGGGGCCATTTAGCGTCGGCAAAGCCGCTTTCGCGTTATTTCGCGGGCCTATTCCCCTGTTTTTTGTCCGCTAAACACGCTAAATTTACGCGAAACAGATTCTTTATATTTTCAAAACATCCCAATATTAAGGCCGTTAAACAACCTTAAGGAAGTGCCATTCAGGTCAGGCAGCTAAACAGTGTGATTTTTAGCCACAAAAGGGCACAAAAACAAACCCTGCTGTTCCTGTATTTCTGAACCCTGCACATCGTTCATTATTGCATTCGTAAATTATTTATCGCTACGCGTTCAGGTCTCTCTTGTGGCTAAATAATCTGGAGGGTCTGATTCTTAACATTTAACTGCCGGAGCAATGAGAGAAGGATCAGCAACAACGGAGAATCCGTTGTCACAAATCCAAGCAGGTCAACGGCACGCTTAAAACAAATGCCATTCACACCGACTTCCTCCTTCTTCGAATCAATTCATCAACGTTGCCTTAACACCCCAACAGACGACGAGCAAAGCGATCGGCAACGGGTGTTTTTTGAACTCGACCCGCGAGGGCAACCTGACAAACCCGAATAAAGCCATCACCATACTGAACCTGTGC
Source organism: Hyalogyrina grasslei (assembly GCA_034780735.1). Taxonomy (NCBI): domain Eukaryota; kingdom Metazoa; phylum Mollusca; class Gastropoda; family Hyalogyrinidae; genus Hyalogyrina; species Hyalogyrina grasslei. The sequence continues at coordinate 18,207 of JAUZSW010312198.1, forward strand.
AGCCACCGGAATAGGTTCCCATGCCCGGCTCAAACCCACCCCTTTAGATGGCTGCCCACTGGACAGAATCGGTTCGAATGCAGGTGCATTAAATACGGTTTCTAAAAACGGCGAAGCATGATCCACGGCTGGGTCATACCAAAAACGGAAGTCTTTGGGTTTGAAGCCCGCCACCATTGGATGACCCGTGGCGCGGGATACAAACTGTCGTGGCCCCGCATCGCAGATCTCGACCGATACCGCATGGGAAGCAATCGAATAGTCCCCCTCCGGCAATTCCAAAAATACGGCGGTGGCCCCGCGCTCAACCGCTTGCTCCACGGCATCGCGTTGCTGTTCAAACTGATCCATATCGTTGATTAAGATCAAACCGTCATCGGCAATCTTTGGGTCCGACGAAACATTCAATCCCAGCTCTTCAGCCAACCGGTGCGCCGCACCCGTCTTCTCACCAAGAACGACTGCCGTTCGAGTTTCAGAAGAGGTACGTTCAAATACTTCTACCTCGATCGATGAATCATTTAATACTTTTCCGTCAGCGGTCAACAAACCGATTCGTGCCGTAAGCGTATTCCGACCATCAACCTTCGGTGCCAAACGATTCAACGAACCAACACATCGGCTTCCAGACAGCTCTTCCGTCTTGATTTTCTGGGAGAAAACAATCTGCCCATCCATCTCCAGCTGATAGTGCATCCACAGCCCGTCCGGTGCCGTATTCAGATCATTACAGATCCAGGCCTCCAGCTCCAGTGGCTCGCCGGAAAAATAGCTATAGCGATCGGTACGCCAATGCGTCATCAAGGGAGTCAACACATCGCGATAGACAAAGAACGCCTTCTTCGCCTGCCGCTCGAAATCCATAATTGTTTTCATCCAACCACTCGGAAAGGCATCAATAAACAGGTGAATGGCAAACGTGTTCATACGGTCATCGCGACGATAGGCCTGTGTCATCATCCGAGTGGCCCAAGCCTGATGCGACTGGCTCGCCTCGACCCAATCGTCCAGCGAATTTTGTGTTTCAAACCAAAGATGATGAAACCCGCCGGTCTGTGCTTTAACAATGCTGTTGGGCGACCACGTGGCTTCTTCTTCCACGCTCTGCGGCAACCAAGCTGCCGGGTAATGCTTCCGCATGAGTTCAACCGACTCCATCCCTTCCGCACCAAATTCGCCGCAACCAAACATCCAGCCGGGCTTAATCTTTTGCCAATACCCTTTGTTCAACTTGCCAATCTCAACGCCATGTCCACCATACCACCCGCAATAGCAATGGTTGTCTGGCAGTCCGGCCGCTGGTGGATCATAATCGCCATCCACCGCCTTAATGACTCGATCGGGATTGGCCAAGCGAACCACCTGATCTGCCGCAACAAAAAAGCTCTCCAGCTCGGCACGGCTCAAATTACGGTGCGGGCGATCCCATTCTGGCCAGCTTTTTGGGAAAGGCTCATTAATATAGCTCACCATAATATTACAGGTATAATTACGAACTAAACGCTCCATCTCTTCCGCTTGGCGAATGGCCTCGCAAAATTTATTTCGGCGGAAAACACCAAAAAGTGGAAGGTCGGTTTGCGTCATCATACCGAGCTGATTGCACAGCTCGTATATTTCTGGTTGCACGGGCCGTTGGGTCAGCCGGAAGAAATTCATGTGGCATATTTTAGCCAGCAAAATATCGTCGCGAAGCTGATCCCAATCCTTCTTCATTACACATTGTTGCAGATGCCCCATCGTATTGGCCCCGCGCAGGCGAATCTCTTGATCGTTCAGATAGAAGCGGCCCTTCGGCTTAGCTTCTTCATCCATCCGAAACGTCCGCATTCCGAAAGCACTTGAAACGGTATCCAGCACCTTTCCGTCCGCATCCAATACAGTAACCTGAATCTGATAGAGCCACGGAGATTCCCCCGTCCAAAGTCGAGCGTCCGGCATCTCCAGATCGAGGGTGTAATAGTTCACCGTCGGCCCAGCATAGGCCACCTCAAATGGAAGATCCTTAAAGACCGTCTCTTCAAAATTTTGTCCCAAAACCGAGATCTTTAGCGACAGGTCCTTGCGATAGGTATCGCAGTTAAAAACTTCGACCGTTGCCTGTGCGGACGTTTGACCTTCCGAAATGATGGGTCGCACAAAAACATCGTGCACATGTAACGCTGCGCGAGCTTCAACGAACACGCCTTGATAAATTCCCATGCCTGGAGGACAGTGATGCCAACCCGTTTCTGGATCATCGTATCCCGGCCCCGTTGCCGCATAAAGTTTATCGCCTTCAGTCTCACCATTCGAAGCACACGTTCCGCTCCAGGTATCATTACCCATACAAATGGCATCGTTTTCAACCTTCACCAACAGGCTATTTTCGCCCAACTTGACGGCCTGCGTGGTTTCAAATTCAAAGGGTGCAAAAAAGCCTTCATGCGAACACAGAAACACTCCATTCACAAAGATATGAGCCTGATAATCCACGCCCTTAAAGCAGATGAATACCCGGCCCTTGTCCAGCATATCCTGAGTGACATCAAACGCGGTTCGATAATAAGTTACCGCCCGCCCCAGTGGAGGACCATAATGTGGAATTTGAACCTCTTCCCACGATCCATTGCCCGCCAAAACTCCTTGAAGGTCGGCCGCATCCGTATCGGTTCCAATCCGCCAATCAAAAACATCAAGTTCCTTCCGCAAACGCGTGGGATCAATATTAGGTGCGATATTTTTCATGAACTTTTCAGCCCAAATTCGTTGCTGCGCCAACTCGGTTTCTAGCTTCTCCTGCGTATCCAACTCGGGGCAGGTTCAAACGCCGCCGCGGAGTTTGATTCTTCACCCACAAGCACCGTTGCAGGTAACACCGCCGGAGCCGGCTCGATTAAATCGACGTTCCGGCTCGATGCTCCGCGCGCAACAATATTGGCAAATAGATCGCCTTTGGTTTCATTTTTACTCATCTAATTTCGTTGTCCATATTTACGGATGCACTGTTGATAGTGATCCAAATTTTCAAGGGGGTTTTACCAATGATAGTTTGAAGATTCCGCTCCGGAATGCTGGTCGAATATTTCGTCAAAATAGTCCGCCGTTTCTTGAAGTGTGGTTAAAGCCATTTCTCTTCTCCGGTTTAAAGCCTTTTATTCCTGGCACCAGCCCGCCTCTCTTCACACGGATACCCCGATTAACAACCCCTTCTTAGTACACTCGACCCAGCAAAGCAATTATTTTATTTAGTTTTCATATTAAATGGCATTCCCCAATTCCAGACCAGGGAAAAAAGAAAAGTACTCAGGAGCCAGAACATGAAAAACAGACCCCATCTCTACTACCAACACAAAAAGAATCCCCGGTCACTAGACCGATGATTCTTAAATTTCCAAACCTGCTGGAATTAGGGCTGGGTGATGATCAAGCGCATGAAGAGGCTGTCCTTGCTTCCGCCCCAAGCTCGATGCTGAACTTCATCGAATTCAGGATCCGCCGTGGCATTGGTGGAAACCAAATTCCAACCACTGTTCGTCCACGTGCCAAAAACCAAATCGTCGGTCTGCTCGACGGTATAGGTGATATCGGCATTAGGATCCGTTAATTGCACGTTAACAAAACTCACATTGTTATCCGCCGCATAGGTAAATGTAGGCTCCGTTCCGACATCACCAGCATCATCTGGATTTCCTCCGAGGCCATATTCATAGACATTGAGCTGTCCGTCGCCGTCATAGTCTTCTTCGGGGGCAGAATTCGGCGCTCCATTCGTGATTCCACTAAGCACCATAAAACCGTCATACCCTTTAGGTAAGGCCACGAGTCCCAACTGGACATCGTCAAACATCATACGAACGCCCCAAGAGCTTTTTAGTGCAATACGAATCTCCTTACCGGCATCGGCGGCATCGGCCGTATAAACCAGCTCATGATAAATCATGCTACCGTCCTCTGGATAAATTACGAAGTCATCCAGAATTTCACCTGCATTCGCCACCGCAACCCAATTGGTTACATCCCAGGCTTGAAGTTCAAGCTGCCACCACCCTTTCTTTGTGTTATTCCTTCGTCCAATCGTTGCGGACAAGGTGTAAGTATCGCCCGATGCAAAATCAACTCCAAGAGATTGATAAAGCGCACTATCGCCCGCATTTCCATATCCCACATTGCTTCCTTCCACCGTCGACTTATCAATTTCTGTCGGTAGAGGATTCGCAATACCCTCTCCAGCAACAAGCCCAGCAAGTTCCCATCCCGTAACCGAATCGGATTTCACGGAGCCATCCCAGGTAAGTAGATCAATCTCAAACGAAGCATTCGCAATAGGAACTCCAGCATAGGCCTCAACGTCCAGAGCAATATCATCGAAGAAAATCATCCCGCCCAAATCCGCTTTTAAGACAATTCGAATCTCTTTTCCATCGCTTGCGGCACCCGCGGTATATTTGAGGGTTTTTTCCGTTAAATGGCCATCTTCCGGATAGGAAGCATTGTTATCAAATCGACTCGACTGATTAGCGACCACCTCCCAAGCAGAACCATCCCAGCTCTGGAGTTGGAGTTGCCAACGTGCATAACTATTGGTTGAAGCATAATTCCGAGCAACCAATGCGGTTAAGGTATAGAGATTTCCGGAAACAAAGTTGGTTCCCAGTGCCTGAGTCAACTCCCCTCCAGATGCATAACCCGCCGAATTCGAAACAACCGTCGACTCATCGATTTGAGTCGGAGGCGGATTTCTAGCCCCCGCAGTGCCCACGGTCCCCCAGCTTGGCGGAGGAGAAGCCTGTCCGTTATCCCAGTTGGGCACACCTTCTTCAAACGAAGCATTTAATACCGTAATTGGACTGGCGTAAGCTATAGATACTAGACCTACAGCGGCTAACAGCATCACTATTTTTTTCATCTTCACCTCTCCTCATGTTGTTGTTTGGACCGATTTCAGGGGTTTTGTTTACATTTTCGAATTTCATGGATGTAACCAGCAGAGCACCCGATCCATTTGCACTCCCACCCATTCCTACCTCCACCACTAACCACAAGCTTAACCGATGTGTAACCGAAAATCAATTAGTTTTTTGCTTTTTTTAATTAATAGAACCTATCTTCCCTTATTTAAGCCCGGGAACCCTAAATCTATACTGACAAAAACTACCGGTTTTATTTCGTATTCGTCTTCCCTTCTCGGTGAATAATACCACAGCATTCACTTGTCCAGCCTCATGATTCACCCTATCTGAGCACGAGCAGTGTCACCTTCAGGCCCTTCGGGGGCCTGCAAATCTACCCCTCGCGCAACACCCGATAAATTTAGTTATTATTTTGGTTTTCATATTATATTATCTTGACTCGGCGAGCTTAGGTGAGGTAAAAAATTTGTTTGTTAAACTAGAGGACATAAACATGAGCGACACGGCAAAAGCACCCAACACACGAGGCCGCATACCAAACCTCTCGCACTCCACCCTACTACTAGGCGGACTCGCCTACCTCGGACTTCTTTGCAACCCCGCGGTTGCAACCCCCCCCACCAACTCGCTCTGGCAACCCGTACCCGAACTCAGCGACGAATTTGACGGCACGCAGGTCGATGCCTCCAAGTGGCACTCCTACGACCCCACCTGGAAAGGCAATAAACCCGGCTATTTTATCCCCGGCAATGTGGCCGTAAGCAACAACCAGCTACACCTCACGATGAGATACGAAGATCCACCTCCCGAAGCACCCGCAGCGTATAGCAACTACACCTGCGCAGCCTTCAAAAGCAAGGAATGGGTTCAATATGGCTACTTCGAAATTCGGGCCAAACCCATGGATTCGATCGGCAACAGTGCATTTTGGTTCTACGACAGCACGCCCGAAATTTGGACGGAAATCGATGTGTTCGAGATCGGAGCCGCCGTCGCAGGGCTGGAGAAAACGGTTTACATGTCGACCCATGCTTTCCACACCCCCACCGTCACCAACCACATTCAATCATCCAAGACCGTGATCCTCGATAGCAATACCGCCGATAGCTACCGCACCTATGGGCTGGAATGGCTTCCTTCCCGAATCAGATGGTACATCGACGGCGAATTGGTGCGATCAACCACCAATACCTATTGGCATCAACCCCTATATATCAACCTAAACACAGCGACGATGCCTGACTGGTTTGGCTTGCCGGCGGAATCGGATCTCCCGCAAACCTTCACGATCGACTATTTCCGGGCGTGGGAACAGGTCGATAGTCCGATCAATCTTATTTCGCCAACCGATGAAGCCCTCTTTCCTTCGGGGTTGCCCATCACCTTGGCCGCCGCGATCGCCCCTACGGTTGCGGTCGACCGCGTAGAGTTCCTGCTGGATTCCACCACCCTGCTTGGCACGGATACCGATGGAACCGATGGATGGCAGATGGTCTGGGACAACGCACCGCTGGGAAAATCCCTTCTTTCCGCCCGAGTTTTCGATACAACGGGCTCCTCGGAGACCTCGCCGGTCTTCTCCGTTCAGGTTTCAAAACCTTCAACGACCCCGTCTATTGCGGTGTTAAACCCCTCGTTTGAAGACGATCTCCTCGCCGATGGAGAACGCATCACGTCGGGGGCGGCCAACTGGATTATCGGAGGATATTCGCCTGATAATTCAGGCGCACTAAACCCGTCCTCTAATCAAGTCGATGCAGACACCGTGGACGGAACCAATGTGGCCTACATACGGGCGTGGAATAATCTTACGCAGGCGCTCGGCACCAACTTCGTGGCCGGAAACACTTACACCCTCTCATTCACCGTGGCTCGAATTACCGGACATACCGGCCTCGTAGGTCAATGGAGAGTCGAACTCCAAAGTCTGAATGGATCCATCTGGGAAACGGAAGCGAGCTTGACCGGTTTTTTGAATGCCAATACTGGATATCCAGAAAATGGAAACCTCGTCCACAAGAGCTTCGAGTATACGGCCGATGCGACCGCCAACGGGCGGGAGATCCGAATTGGCCTGATCGGTAATACATCATCATCGGCAGAGTTCTACTACGACGACATTCGCCTAGACATGGCCACCCCTTCCGGTTATCACGATTTTGAGCAGTTCTACGGAATCGCCGGAGATCCCGATTCCGGCTTCACGAATGATTACGATGGCGACGGACAGCCCAACGCGGCGGAATATGGTCTGGGTGGAAACCCAACCAACCCAGCCAACATGGGGATAAAACCTCGCTTTTCTTATGGAGAAGACGATCAAGTGCGCTTTCAAAACGTAGTCCTAACCGACCCGAATGCCGACATCACCTATATCGTCGAGCAAACCACCAATCTAGTCTCCGCGGCATGGATCAATAGTGGGTGGAATCTAGTTTCCACCAACGCCACCGCCGACCCCAGCCTCGATGAAGTCGAGCACCGTATTTCCGGCGAAGACGAGGACCAACTATTCATGCGCTTGCGCATCACCCAACCTTAGGGATTAAAAAAATGACCAGAACGCACTCAAAACCAGCAAAACTCATCGCCATTAGCATCTGGATTGGTCTTCTCTACTCCCAAGCCTTGGCCGCACCGCCCGCCCCCGCACTCTGGCAACCCGTGCCCGAACTCAGCGACGAATTCGATGGAGAACAACTCGATCTCGCCAAGTGGCACCCGAACAATCCAAAATGGAAAGGAAAGCAACCCGGTTACTTCAGCACCAATAATGTGGCCGTAAGCGACGGAACACTTCAGCTCACCATGAAGCTCGAAACCCCGCCGCCCGAAGCGCCCGCCTCCTACAACACCTACACCTGTGCTGCTGTCAAAAGCACCGAGCGGGTTTTATACGGCTACTTCGAAGTGCGTGCCCAGGCCATGGACTCGGGTGGCTCCAGCTCATTTTGGTTCTATGATGACACCCCCGACCTATGGACCGAGATTGATGTGTACGAAATCGCAGCCAAAGCACCCGGATTTGAGAAAAAAGTTCACATGACAACCCACGTCTTCCGTTCCCCTTCCACCGGAACAGAGCATCTACACGACAGCACCACAAAGATTGTTGATAGCGATCTTGCCGCCAGCTATCGCGTCTACGGACTCGAATGGACCCCCACCAAAATCTCGTGGTACATCGATGGCGAAGTGGCACGAAGTACCACCAACACCTACTGGCATCAACCGCTGTATATTAATTTCGATACCGAAACGATGCCGAAGTGGTTTGGCCTTCCAGATCCAGCAGGCCTGCCATCAATCTACCACATCGACTATTTCCGAGCGTGGAAACAGACCCCATAGCAGTATGAATGACCCCGGCGTAGCGATAAGTCCCGAAAGGAATAACGGCTCTCAACCACGCTGCATCTATACACTCTTTGTTGCTGGCGTAGAGAACGTTTACCCGACCGAAGGGCGGGAAACGTTGCGCGTTGGCGGCACGGCTTAACGAATCGGGTGTTGTGGTACCGAAACGATTCCACAGGCATCGCTTCCCTTCGGGTAAGCGATCGCTACACCACTTTTGATCGCTGATCTGTTCTCCCGTCGCAACTCTACCATGCTCTTCACTGCCGGTGTAGAGAACGTTTACCCGACCGAAGGGCGGGAAACGTTGCGCGTTGGCGGCACGGCTTAACGAATCGGGTGTTGTGG
>JAUZSW010313309.1:0-26795 GCA_034780735.1 Hyalogyrina grasslei
ATTGGTTTGCAAGCAGAGCGTTTTATTCTCGACAGGGATGTCGATCCCACATTGACTGGGACTTTTATTTGGATTTTAATTTTACCACTAAGCAGGAAAGGTGTGAGTTGTGGAAATAGGACCATTGCCTTAAGCTGGTTCAGCTCCTTGAAAATATGCCAATCAGCTCTATATTTGAAAGATTTTATTTTACTGATAATTCTGATAAAATAAAATCGCTTAATCTGTTGTGCTAAATAGGAAAAAATATAGTTATGAATAAATATCCAGAAATAGTTGAAGATATTATTGAGCTGCTGAAAAGTTTTCCAGGAATTGGAGCGCGCGGGGCTGAACGGATGATCTTAGCTATGTTAAAATGGCCCGATGATAAATTACAGCATCTGTCAGGGTTACTGCAGGCATTACCTGAACGGGTGACGTTTTGTCCTGAATGTGGTAATATATCTTCGGATGGGGAGCATTGTTATATTTGCCGTTCTCATTCACGTAATGCAACTATTATTTGCGTAGTAGAAAATTTCTCGCAAATTATAAGTTTGGAAAAGAGTGCCTTTTTTAAAGGTCTTTATCATGTTTTGGGTGGAAAACTTGCTCCGTTAGCTGGGCAAGGCAGTGAAGATTTAAAGATTGCTGAGTTGGTTGAACGGGTAAAAAAACATAATATAACCGAGATTATTCTTGCATTAAGTTCGGATATCGAGGGGCAAGCTACAGCTATTTATCTAGCGCAAATTCTTCAGCCATTAAATGTAAAAGTATCACGATTAGCGCAAGGATTACCTGCTGGATCTGATCTCTCTTATGCTGATAGTGCAACCTTGGCGGTTGCACTTAATAACCGGACGATTATGTAATATAAAAAGTTAAAACATTTCTTACCATATTGCGAGATTTTAGCTCAATAAAACGACCAATAGCGGAATAGCAAATGAACCATTATTCGTGACTAGGAAGTCGCTCCTACTTTAAAATATACAAATCCTCCCGCTACAGAAAGGATTTAATTTCATCAGTTCTACTTGGACTTTTTATTTTAAGTGACGTAATTCTGTCAAATGGTAAACTAATGTTTGCATGAATGGGTAGATTCACGAATTATTAACTCATTCTCAAGCACAATATTCCTGATGGCAGTATCATTGGGATGCTTAATGATTGCAATTGTTAGGTCAACAACCGCTTTGGCAAAGTTAGGAATCCTTTGACTGATAGTTGTCTGGGGTGGAATTAGGTATTGTGAGATGTCCGCATCTTCAAAAGTAATAACTGAGATATCTTCTGGTACTTTTTTATCAAGCAAATAGAGCGTATGATTCAAATGTTGTGCTCTACCTTCTCCTGAAATGATGATTGCACTAGGTTTCCGTTTCATAATTCGTACCACTGCTTCAATGATGTTTTCTTTATCTGCATCTGTATGTAAGTATCTATTATATTCAATATCATATTTAGCCAATGTATTTTTATAGGACTTTAGACGTTCTTCGTATCCCCAGTTATGGGATGAACCAGAAATAAATGCAATATCGCGGTGTCCAAGTTCTAGTAAATGCTCCATCCCTAACTCAATTCCTTGAAAATGATTAGTGACAACTGAATGAGTATTCGGATGTAGATTATTAACCAGAATTAGGGGAATACCAATTTTAAGTAACTCTTCCGTTATATCTGTTGACAATATTATTATGGCTAAAAAACTATTCTTGTGTAATAATGAAATTTGCTGGTCTGAGACGATTTCTGCATTGTAACCATGGTCAAAAAACTCATGTGAAATACCCGTAATCATTTGCGCTTCGTACGCTCCAAGGGTAAGTTGTTTATCGCCACGAACTAGAATACCAATGCTATTTTTTGCCCGAGAGGAATTTGGCGCATAATTAAGTTTTCTTGCTGCTGTTATTACTGCATCACGAACCTTATCTTTTACGTAAGGATGACGATTGAACACCCGCGAAACGGTGGCAGGCGATACTCCAGCACTTTTGGCTACATCTGATATTTTATTACTCATCACGGTTCTCCTTTTATTTTACATAATCAATTGAAACTGTTTCATTGCATGTGAAATATAATACGTTTTTTATGAAATTCAACCTGCAATCTTTTTTATGCGCGAATAAAAAAAATGAAAAACAGTTTAAAGCTATTGACTTTTATTCTTGATCGTGTTATACTATGAAACAGTTTCACAGGTCGTCTATTTTGCTAGACTAGTTTGGTTAATGTTCTTTTATGCCTATTAGTTTCAGCCCAACCGCTTATATTAAGGTATTATATTATGTTTAATAAAAAAATAATTTTTAGATTACTAAAAAGTATTGTTCAATATAAAGTTAACTCTTTCAAAAAAGATTCTATTAATATTTTTAGTTGCTTAGCATTGAGTACCGTCATATTGTCTAGTAGTGTTACTGCTGCTCAACAATTAAAACAAACTAGCAAAAACTCAGCAATAAATTTGCTTAAAGATAAAAATCCACAATTTTTTAAAAATAAAATAAAATTATATATGATGGATGGATACTCTTATGCTAATGACTCACATACCAAAGATGGCAGCGGTAGTGCCAAACTTGATGCCCAAGGGGCTGCCGCTTATGGTAAAGCTCTAATGACTCCTACTTTTAAACTGGAAAAGGGTAAACGCTACACAATGAGTGTTTATATGAAAATGGTTGGTATGACCCGTGGTCAAAATATCTTTTTTAAAGTAATCCCTCGCGGCAATCTGGGAAAAAGCTGGGAGTTTCTCTATAATGTTGCTAAGCCAGGCGAGTGGGAGGAGGCAATTATTCCATTCCGCCCGACGGAATCCGGCGATTATATCTTTTGCCTATTTATTCACAAATACGGCTATAGTACTGACGGTAAACTTATAAAACCGGATCTTTCCAACATGGGAAAAAGTCCAATTATCTATTATGATGACTTTAGTGTAGTTGAATCTGATCACATCGTTAGTCGTGAGCCTTATACTGAAAAAGTCCCTTTTGCTAGTTCAATTGTTAAAATAGATAAATTGGGTAATTGGAGTGTTAAAGAAAACGGTAAATGGAAAAATATCTTTCCTCGACAGGTCTATCAGACCTGGTTGCCTGATTTCGCTCAAAATGCCAAATGTTTTCATGAATATGGATTTAATGGCTATGTTAATATTACTGATATTCAGCGACTTAAATTAGCTTTGGCTGCAGGGCTTAAATACAACAGTATTCAGATTAATAATTTGAATGCCAATACTAAAAAACTTATCAAAAATTACCTCGAACTAGTTGATACTGGTACTCTGCCACCAACTGCAATCATTATGTATACCTACGATAATGAAGGAACCTATATGGCTGCTTATAAACAACAGCAGATCATAGCAAAATGGTTGGACGGAAATAAAAACGGGCGCATTAGACCAATATTTGTGCTTAACGGGGTTGCGGAAGGACTCGCGAGAACTCAAAAAAACTCACACCTGAATTTTATGGATGTTACCGGTTCTTATACTGATCGGTATGGACAGTCAAGCGATCTAAACTATGTTCCAGCTGACACTCTATTAATGCTTGATCGTATCCATAACCAACAAGCTCCAGTATCAGTTATTCAATTACAGTCTTATTACAATAAAAGCTTTATTCCAATGCTATTCAAGGGCATCATCGGAGGAGGCAAGTCTTTACAATTTTGGCGCGGTGGCGTAACTTATAGCGGTTCTAAAAAAGATTTCAGAGAAAACTATTGGGCGCCTGCAATAAAAGGTCCTAATGGGGTTTTTGCTAAAATCGATAAAATGCTACCGATTATTCGTGAACCACAGGCAACTGCTTGGCGTGCCTCTATTACTCAAACTCAAAAAGATACTATTACAATTGGTGAACGTACCCATGCAGGGAAACACTATATAATTATGGCCAATTTTGCGGATAAAGACCAACAAGTTAAAATTACTCTTAACGGCATTAGAGCGACTAAGGTAAAAGATTATTTTACCCAACAAAAATTGACTATAGTTAAAGATGGATCATTTAACGTGAAAATTGGTCACTTTAATAATGGGTACAAAGTTTTAGTTGTAGAATAATCTACCAAACAATAACCATCTTATAGGAAATATTATTATGAGAATTCGTCTACTTGCCTCATTGATAATTTTAGCCTTTTGGGCTGGAATGATGACTGAAATTAACGCAGCTCCACAACCTGGAGCAAATATTGCAAAAAAACGATTTTTCCGCAGTAACTTGATTGCTAACTATGCTCTGACTAGAGATCGTTTAGATAATATTCAATTAACTGATGGCAAATATGCGACCAATAGTTGTATGTGGTTAGATAAAAAAACCGTCGGGTGGTCTGGGGTTGATAAGTTAATTTTAACTTTTGATTTAGGCAAAGATCAAGCTATTTCTGGACTTTCTTATAGCACTGCGGCTGGCTCCGCTGGCGTTAAATTCCCGACAGCAATTCAAGTTAGTGTTGGTACCTCACGCAGCGAGATGCACGATGTTGGTAATTTAATTACCCTCTCTGAGAGAAAACTTAACAACAATCAATATAATGCAACCAAATTAGTTATAAAAAATTTAAAAACTCATGGTCGTTATGTTAGGTTTACTATCCTTGATGCTCGTTATGTCTTTATTGATGAAATTGAAATTTATGCAGGCAAACCGGAATGGACCAAGCTTAGTTATGATACAGAACCTGCAATTGACATGAGTCAACCGGAAGGCTTAGCACTCTTTAAAGTTCGTCAACGACTCGATAATGATCTTAGAACAATTAAAGCGCTGCTAGATAAGTCAACATTGTCTATTGAGCAAAAAGATCAATTCAAGCAGCAGTTACTGAAGCTGAAAATCGCCGCCCATAAATTTAAATTTCCTGGAAATATTGCCGATTTTAAAGCTATCATTCCATTCTCGCCAATTCAAGAAAAACTTTTGGCAATACATGCCGTTATTTTACGTCATCAAGGTTTTGCCCCATTGACCATCTGGCATAAATATCGCTATGCTCCATTATCTATTTGGGAACAACCGACTAAAACAAAATTACCAACGTTATCAGTGCGAATGATGCAAAATGAGCATCGTGCCGAAGTATTAAACTTGACTAATACAACCGATCAGCCAATGAAACTAGAGTTTAAATTGACTGATCTGCCGCAGGCTGTTGAACTACGCCAAGTGAAATATGTTGATACCCGTGAACTGAAAATTACGGCAACCGCATTAACCTTGTTAAAAGCAGATAATCGTAAAAACTATACGATTGAAATCCCTGCTGGCTTGACGCAACAATTATGGTTCACCGTCAATAGTGCCAATATTAAACCTGGAACTTATCATGGAGCAATAAAAATATCGGTCCCTGAACAGGTAAAAACGTCAGTTCCATTTAATATTACTGTTGCCAATCTTAAGTTTCCGACTCAACCTAGTTTGAACAGTTTCGTCTTTGATTATGCTAGTAGTTTCAGTTACGGTATAAATAGCACTAATCGTGACATGGTAATAAAAGATATGCAAAGCCATCTGGTTAATGTTCCTGTAGGAAATACTGCTGTAGGGGTTATACCGAACAAAAATGACTTCGATGCCAATGGTAAACTCGTCAATAAACTTGATTTTAGTAAATTCGAACGGTGGCGGCAACGGTGGCCAAATGCAACGCATCTCTTTATCTATTTTGGCATTACCGAAAAACGACCAAATTTTGCCGGATTTAAACCTGGGACTCTAGAGTTTAACCATGCGATGGCTGCATGGGCTAAGGCTTGGGATGACTATTTGCAAAGTAAATCAATTGAACCTGGAAAAATAGTTTTTCATTTTCTTGATGAACCACATTCAGTCGCCGCCTATAAGATTACGGGTGCTTGGATTAATGCCTTTAAAGCTCATAGCCGTTATATTAAGATGTTTAATGATCCTAATAAATTAGCTGAACATTTTAATCTGGCTAAAAAAGCATTTAAACAACTCGATATCATCTGTCCACTCGATTTTAGGTATCGCAATGAATATTCTAAGAGTGAAATTGATTATCTTCAGACTTTTGTCGCTAATCCAAAGCAAGCGTTATGGTTTTACATGTGTTTCGGCCCTAGTCGCCATTTTGATCCAAGTTATTATCGTCTTCAGCCTTGGAGTGCCGCTAAAGTAGGCGCTACCGGCAGTGGATTTTGGTCATACTCAGACCAACGTTGTGACAATCCTTGGAATGAATATTATAAAACCGGTATTCGTTCATTCGGCATGGTTTACCTCGATAAAAATAGTGTTACTCCAACCAAACACTGGGAGGCCTTCAGAGAAGGCATTGAAGATTATGAATATTTGCAAATGTTGAAAAAATCCTCTCCAACAAAGGCAAAACAATTAATCACAACCACTGTCGATAAAACTTTGAAGCTCTGGAAGCCATATAATGTTGATTGGTTGTCACAAAACCCCGGCAAATATGTCGAACAGACTAGGCTAAAAATCCTCGATTTACTTAGCACAGAATAAATCAACCTCAAATGTTTGGGGTGTCTAGTGCTAGTCGGCATAAGTTCGTGCCCCTTAGATATTACATGAAAAGCCAGTAGGTTGCGATCTCCGAGCGCAAAAAGCAACCTTTGGCCAACCTCAAATGTCAATATTTGCCAGCTGATTTTAGTAAACCATAAATCATTTTGGGTTAAGGTTTAATTAAAGAGGTGATTGCAAAAGTCCAGCGTGAGCATGATTTTTAGCATTTTTAGTGAGCTGATTTTAACTTTTTAGCGAATGAGCATACCGCTTAGGTATATGATTGAGCTCAAAATTAAAAGATGCCAGTAAAAATCAAAAATCTGCCACGAAGAGTTTTGAAATTGCCTCTAAAGACTGGAGATGGTACGGACTTACGCTGAGTGACACAAACCAGCTAAAAAAACACTAAAGCTAAGGTTTGACCCCAATGATGGTTATTGTTATTGAGGTTCGATGCCCAGAACTGTTAGCGCAGGTTATACGATGTTTCCCTCGTGGTAGTTTGTGAAGTAATGGTTCTTGGGCTCTTGACTCGCCAATAAATTTATCATTGATAAACCAGAATAATTTGCGCTGTTTTGCCGTAGCTATAAAACTAAGCTCTTTACTCCCTTTGTCGGCAAGATAAATAGTCCCATCAATCGGTTGTTTAATAATAATCTTTTGAGCCTCAATTTTGTTGCTAATATTTGCTCGTTGCTTTACTGATTCTCCGCAGTGACACTGGTTACTCATTACTGTACCACGTAATACTTGGGCTTTGATACGATGTGAACAGTTATGCCCTGGACACAAGCCCGTTATACTACATATTTCTCGCTGAATTATATTATCTGGTTTGCGATACCACTGATTATGATGTTTTGAGACTGTCGTAATAATTGTTGCAGCCAATGGGGCGGCATCTTGTATGCCGATCAGCTTTGCTTTTGACTCAGGTAGATTGGCCGTTAACATTACTCCAACCGTCCATTGGGGATTCCATGCTATTGTCCAAGCTTCACGATACTGGTTTGACGTTCCTGTTTTCCAGGCAAATGTTACCTGTTTACTTTTATCGGCAGTTAATTTGCTTCCCTGTAATCGAGTCTGATCTTTCAGAATATCACAGATGAGATAGGCGGCACTGCTATCCATAACTTGGGACGTAGTTTGCCTGCGCCGAACGCCACAAGCCGCACTATTATTTTCATTATCAGATGCCATGATTATTTGATGTTGAACATTCGATCTTGCACATTCGCTATTCTGGCAACTCACAGTATAGCGTAACGCTATTTTACTACCCAATCTTGCTAGGATTACATAAGCTTGTACCATATCTAATAATGAATATGGTACACTACCCAATGCCATAGAGAGCCCATAATCTTTAACCGAATGGGGCAGGGGAGGGCAATTCAAATTTAACATTAATGTGGTGAAATTGTCTAAGCCAACTTGCTTTAACATGGCTACCGCTGGAATATTGTATGAATAGGCCAAAGCTTCGCGCACCGTTACTTTTCCATGCCATTGTCTATCAAAATTATGAGGGGTGTAACTAGAGAATTGTTTAGGCCGATCATCTATAATTGTCGCTGGTATTGCTAAACTATGCTGAAATGCCAATAAATAGATAAATGGTTTAAGCAACGAGCCAGTATTTAGACGTTGCGTTGCATAATTAATTGCTCCTTGAGGTGAATGATTAAAATCGGCTGAGCCGACAAATGCCCTAACTGCACCTGTTTGATTATCGACGACAATAACTGCACCATTTATCCCGGGTTTTGCTGTCACCACAGCTTGTAGATTATAACGGGCTAACTGTTGAATTTCAGCATCAATCGTTGTCATAATTTTTTTCCCATGCTGTGGGGCGAGTAATGATGCAAAATGTGGCGAATGAAATGGCAATGCATTGCGGTTTGCGAACACTGGAGTTTGATGAGCTAATAACCATTGTTGTTGAGTAATAAAACCATTTTTAAACATTCGATAAAGTACTGTATTACGCCGTTTCGATGCCCGACGCTGATGACGATAGGGTAGATAACGACTTGGAGCCTGAACTAAACCTGCTACTAGAGCCGCTTCGGCCACCGTAAGTTCATCCGGAGTTTTTGCAAAAAATATTTTTGCGGCAGCGGTAACTCCATAAATATTTGATCCGAATGGCGCAAGATTAAGATAATAGTTCATTATCTCATCTTTTGAATAAAGTTGTTCACACTGCCAGGCACGGAAAAGTTCAACTATTTTATTACTCAATGTTCGCCGGTGATGCTGCATTGCCATGCGCATCAACTGCATTGTCAGTGTTGATGCACCTGAAACACGTCGCATATAGAGTATATTGGTAAAAAATGCCCGTCCTATTGCGATATAGTCAATGCCATGATGCTGATAAAATCGCCGATCTTCAGCCGCAATAAATGCCTGACATAACTGTTTGTAACGTTGCTGATTATCATTCCACAATAACCAGTTATCTTGAGCTGAAAGAAAGGGGCGTAGAATTTTACCATTTTTGTCCAAGACAATTGAACTGGCCCGTTGTGATTTTAATTCATCAAGCATTGCTCTAGGAAACGGATAATAGTAATCCAAAAACTTTACGGTTCCATAACCACCAATAATCAGGACCACCAGAACAATGACCAAATGGCGCAAAGTCCTTTTCCAGTTTTTCAATTTAAAATATTCTATTTTCATCTTTACCATAAAAAAAACAATGATTAATGTTTAACGATTAATGTTTAATGATTAATGTTTAATGATTAATGAACAATCCGACAACGTTGCCCTTTTGGAGTGAAAAAATCATTTTTCGCTTTTCACCTTGCGATCAATACAAATTCCTGCCCTTTTTAAAAAATTATTCTGTCGTAAATTATTCTGTCAATTACTCTACCTTAATAATTTGACCTGCTTGCCTTGAACTGACACTCGTATCATACATACTATCGGCAGCGATACCTGGCAGGGTAAAAGTACCACGATAACCAACTCGTACCGGATAATAAAAATGCAATGTCTGTTTACTCGCTGGTAATGAACAGAATATCAAATAACGATCAAAACGTGGTTCGGTTCTGCTCGGAAACAGACTATTTTTAAAATTACGGATTGTACTATTATCACGCGTTAATAGTTGGCCATTTTCAATTTGAAAACAGGCTGGCAACATATCATTTACCACAATACTATTAACCGCTTTAGCGGTGGTTAATGAAACTTCAACTATATAGAGTTGACCTAATTTCAGTTTATCTAATTGGGCCAGCGAACCATCATCATTCAAAATGCGCCGTCTCACCGTTATCACCTTATCATACGGGGCAGGGGAGTTGCTTGGCGTGCCAATAACGGTGTAACGATAATATATTTTACCTTTACCGGTGGCTTTTAGGGTAATATCACCATTTTGTAAATCTTTTGTCCTAATTGAAAAATATTTACTTTGATTGTTGTTCACCTTAAACTCACCAATCTTCTGGTTATTGCGCATAATTGTAACCTGACAGTTTGTCGGTTGCCGCCGTAAGGTATCCTGATATTTAGCTAAACTAATAATTGCCATCGCCGCATCATGCGTTGAGTAATGACGTTGCTGACAATAAGCCGTAAGCTGTTTAACCAATTCTGGAATTTGCATCGCATCTGGGTCAATGGCCAACAACATCATCAAGGTGACGGCGCGATCATTTATGACACTTGCCATATTACTCTCAGTATAAAAATTATTCCAATAGTGATAATAATTACTGCGAATAGCAGTCGTCTTGGTCTCTTTAACTAATTCAGCTGCCAAGGTATTAAATCCGCCACGTCCCATTGCTAATGCTAAGTAGGCATGAACTGATTTTGATAGTTTAATTAGCTTATAGTTTTTTATGATACGCTGATAACTTGCCATGACCTCACTTTGGGAAATATGCTGCTTTCTACTACTTAATAGATAAAGTGCATAGGCTGCACAATCGGCATCGCTTTTAAGTAAATGCTTAACAATATATTGCTCTGTTCGCTCAACTCTACTTGGTGATACTTTATAACCATATAGTTTAACTGTTGTGAGAAAATCATAAGCATAAAGTGTGCCCCAATGCCAACTGTCCGTCTCACCTGGCCACATCGAAAATGCACCACTATAGTGTTGCATTGATAAAACACGATCAATAGCTGTTTGAATAGTTTTTTGATAAATCACTTTCCCGCCTTTGAGTGGCACCGTCCCATTGTATAGTTCCGGCACATAAAGTAGACTAAAAGCTCCAGAAATAGTCTGTTCTAAACAGCCATAGGGATATTTTAGGAGATATTTCAAACAGCCAGCCAATTTCAATTGTGGAGAGGTCGTCAAAGTAAACAGAGCTTCACCATTGCTCCAGGTTCCAGGTAGCTTAATATCTATTTTACTGTTTGTAACATCAAATCTACCGCTATTTACTTGCATTGCTGGCGGATTGGCTGAACGTACTTTTACCTTAATACACTGGTTGAACATCACCTCGCCATTATTTGCACTATTTTTAACAGTATAACTCAGTGGCATTGGCTTTAGCGGTGCATTTAATGGATAGATAACTGTCTGAAAGGCATCTGCTGCCAACTTGATATTTGTCTGCAATTTGTTTCCCCCACCACTATTACCTACATTGTTTATGCTCAAAGTCCCCTGGTATGGTTGAGTTTTATCACTGTTTTGCAAGACAATTGGCACTTTCACCTGATCTTTTGGGGCAACAAACAATGGAAATTTAGTCATTGTAACACAACGGTTTTTTATGGTGATAAAATGTTGCATTGAACCAAATTTATCATTTTTGAATGCAACCGCCATTAACCGTAGTTTACCTATAAACTGTGGGATTGAAAAGTTAACTCTACAACGCCCATTTTTGTCAGTAACGACTGGAGATTTCCATAGCGCAACCGTTTGACGATCTTTAGGCCGTTTGGTGTAAAGTGATTTCACAAATAACGCACCTCCTCCATAAAATATTTCACTACGAGTTAATGATTTAAGTTTTTTATCTTTAATCAGCGCGCAATAACTCGATAGACTCTCGATGGTTAATGCCGCAGGCCGGTAAAACCAGGGCAGGGGGGCTGGAGTCTTAAATCCAGTTAAACGGCAAATCCCCTCGTCGACTAATGCAAATGTTACAGACGCCCCTGCTACTGGCCGCTCATTATTGGTCAACTGTAATTGTAAATTCAATTGGCTACCTGGCTTGACTTGATTAGGGATAGCCCCAGTAAACTTTAGAGCGAAGCTTTTAGTTGTTAAGTCGAGCTGTTTATAACCATAGGCAAAATCACTTTTTATAACTGCCCCCTCCCTTGATTTATTGATAATTGCCGCAAAAATCTTGAAAGAGTTAGGATAAGATGATTTTATAGGCACGCTCAGTTTGTTTATTGTCGCTGAAGCTCTGAATGGGATAACTTCCAATATTTTACTACCATTTTCAATAGTAATAAATCCCGCGCCCTTAATTGGCGTTTTCAACGAAATTAATAGATGCTGGACGCTGCTTTTTTTCCTTTTACCGCTCTTATCAAGACGTGGGACTACTTTAGGAAGCACTTTGCAATTCAGACTTATTCTGGATAAATTTGTTGCAGTTTTACTACTTTCCCCTTCACCTAGAGCTGAATAATATAGATAATCTGCATAATTCCCATAACAGTATAATTTAATTTCACTGCTATGCTGTGATGTTGGATCAGTTAATTTGACCGTATACTCCCCCTCTTGTCGCGGCACGAATGAAAATTTACCTAATGCATTATTGGCTGGGATCAATTTCTCTTCAATCACCCGACTAATTGGCGTTAATTTATCGCTCACATAACTATTTTCGATAACTTTTTCCCAATGATAGACTGTATGAGTTATTGTCAACTGTAATTGATTCCCAGGGCGCGGTTTTACTTTCTGATATTTCACCCCATCAATTAAACCATATAACAACCAGGCTGGACGGTTAATACTCGGTATCGCCGTTAAGGCTCTTATTCCGACTAGACGTTGATATTTTATAATTGGCACTGAATAATAACCGTTACTACTGTCGCCGGCATCAGATCGTACATTTACCGCATAAATCATGCGATAATTAAGTGGCATATCACGTTCTAATGCTTTAGTTTTTAATACTTTAACCCCATTTTTATCTAAGTTGTATTTACCCAACTTTACCGAGGCCGAGGCCTGTTTGTGCTCACCGGCATAGGTGGAAAAACGAAATGATTGGTATTTAAGATTATTTACTGGTAGTTTTTGGCAATAGGCACGCAAAGTTGCTTTCCCTTCGCTAACAGGGGCCCCAAAGAGATATTCAGCTTTAACTTTTACTGCGATTGTTTCATTGGGTTTGGCAAATGCTATTGGTGATTTAACGGTAACCGCTAATTTATCTGGATTAAAATCATCAACGAGAAATTTGAATTTACCTATTGTTTTGTTACTACCAGGAATAGTTAATATAACCCGATACCAACCACTGCGAACGGACGCGGGGAGGGGAACTGTTACCTCAGCAAACCCATTAGTTTTCAGCATTGTCGTAATTTTTTTAAACAGCAGCCCATCTGGACGTTTAATCTTAAATTCTACAGGAAATAGTTTAGGGCATTGCAACTCTGGCAGGGTGCGAACAATTGTTGCCAAAGTAACCTTTTCCCCTGGCCGATAGATATTGCGTGGGGCATAGATGAAACCGTTAAGTTTTCGTTCACCATAATTGACTCCATGCAGTTTAAACTCATCAGTTGATAACTTTAATTTTGGGGATTTAAGATTCAAAACAGTGAAATCTTTCCCCTGCTGAACCTCTAGTAATTGCGCCACGGTATCAACGGCTAATTTGGGTAATTTCAATAATAGACAACCATTATGATCTGTTTTCCCAGCAATTATTGGTTGATTTTTGTTCGATAGTAATTTTACTTCAGCACCGGCAACCGACTGCCCAGTGGTTAAGTCGGTAACATAAGCCATCACCTGACTGGTTGATACTTTACATGTAACCGCTAAATTGGTAATTATTACTAATTGCCGAGAACTTTGCCAACTATTTGGTAATGATAAAAATAGCTCATAAACTCCAGGTTGTGGCTTTTTGAGTAATTTACCTAAATTAAGATATGAGACTATTGGTTTATTCACATCTAGACTCTTATTTACTGATAGCGTGGTATTAAATAGTTCATCACCATACAGCTGATCTGGATGTTCTGCATCATACCAGCGTTGCGAAGTATTGGTTAAAAACCAGGCTAAATTACTATTATATATTCGAAATAATTTAACTTTAATTTTTTTTACGCCAACCGTACTGACCGGTAATAACATATCTCCAGTTGATTTTAAGAATATATTATGTTTATCAACAAACTTGACTTGAGGCGAGATTTTGGGAATCAATACTGATTTAAATTCAGCCTTACCTAGGGCAGGGGCAGCAATCCCACTTAAACCTTTTCCCAAAGTAACCGTATAATAGGTCTCACTCTTAAAATCAGCCTTAATGTTATAACTATTAGGGGTAATTTGATTGAGCTTGAAATCTACTTTTGGGGTGATTTTTAGATATTTTAACAAGGTTGCAGGCGCGACTGCATGGTTTAAGCGTAATTTAAGCTGATAACTCCATGCCTTATACTCCGATTCAAGATTTGCAATATTGACCGTTCCATCATCTATGGTAAAATAGCCGTAACGATTTTTTTGCGTCGTAAATTCACTGTTTGCTGCTGGCAAACCTGCCTTAATAGACAACTTGATTTTTTGCCCATTTTTTACATTATTGATCACTATTTTATGGGTTTTAGCCAAACCGCTTGAGATCACTTCATATTGCAATTCAGGGCTGATTTCAATGTATTGTTTCAAGTCACTAGCCCGACATGGCGCATTGAATCCCAATTCAACTGTTACTAATTTATTGTTCTTATCATAAACCGCATTTAACCATTTATAACAAAAGTCAGCTCCATCAAACCCAAGTTCATGTTTGCCCTGCAATACATTGCCATTGATATCTTTAAGCTCTTTGCCCAAATGAACCGTATAATGTGTTGCCGGTTTGAACTCACTACCAGTTTTAACTGTATAAATAGCCCGATTGCTTGCAGCCCAGTAACAGAACCCATTTGGGGCAGGGGTAATATTTATTAGTTTAGCCGCGACCTGTTGCCCTACCCGTGACGCTGCGACCATTGGTTGACTAAATTTTATACTTAAATTCGTCTTATCAATCAGAGTGATATTATTGTGCTTTTTGTCTTTAATTACCCCTTGGTGATCAGCTGTAAGCTGGCTATAAAGTTTAATATTAAAGCCCAGCGAAATCAGGGCAATAAATACGACAATTAGAGAAAAACTAAACCAAAATCGAGAACTTTTCATTACTACTACTTCCTTATTAAAGATGAAATAAAACTACACAAAATAAAAACAAAAAATAAAAGCTAGTCCACAGAGTTACACCGAGAACCACAAAACTGCACAAAGTAAAAAAACAAAAGCTAATCCACGGAGTACGCAGAGAACCACAAAGCTGCAATGATTAAAAAATAAAAGTTAGTCCACCACTAAAAACTCTACATGAAACGGTCCCAATCTAGTGCTTGGTCCTCCAAACGACACCTATAAGAGATGCAAAGGATAAACTCAAATGTTTGAGCCGTCTAGTTGTAAACTCTGGCTCCAAGCTTATAAAACTATATGCAAACTGATCATACAGCTCTTTTTATTTCTTCATGCAACTCTCTTTGGTGCTTCGTGAACCTTTGCGTCACAGTCCTTTTTCCTCTATACGGGATTTAACATAACACTGCGACATTTTAGAGTATATATCACTCTTTGAATATTTCAAACAGATATTTGTAACGTCGCATAATGTATCTTATGTTAAATTGACTATGCCAGAAATATCATATTGATAAGTCGGAACATGTTTATAATAAAATAGTAATGGATAATATAAAAATAGTTGTTGATAAGTTGACGATAACT
The DNA here is from genome assembly GCA_034780735.1 of Hyalogyrina grasslei. Classification (NCBI taxonomy): domain Eukaryota; kingdom Metazoa; phylum Mollusca; class Gastropoda; family Hyalogyrinidae; genus Hyalogyrina; species Hyalogyrina grasslei. Next base: position 15,535 of record JAUZSW010313309.1, read on the forward strand.
TTAAGCGAGAAACCTATGAGTTGTTAACAAACTGCATTATATGCCCAAACCACCACTCCTGAGATTCAAACCGTCCATGATACTTGAAAAGGTATCGAAATAGGTTAAGCGAAAAGTTAACCGCGAATTTAATTAATCAAGCCTTTTGGAGTGCGGTGATCTTTCATCGCTTTTAAAGACAACAACGCTTAGATAAGAATTTAATTTGACTTTGTGTGTACTGTGTGTATATTTATCAAATATTAAAGAAAGGTAGAGTAACAATTCCTCACCCGAAAAAGGATCTACCTAAAAAAACAGCTGCCAGTATTATTAAACAGGCAGGGTTAAAATAAAAGGTATTAAATATGAAAACTTTTTATGTTGGAGTTATAGACAAAGATAGTAGCAGCGATTATGGGATTAGATTTCCTGATTTTCTCGGCTGTATCTCTGCTGGAAGCAGTATTGAAGAGGCTTTTGAAATGGGGCGTGAAGCTTTGAATATGCATATTGAATCAATGATCGAAGATGGTGAAACTATAACTAGACCAACCTCAATTGACCAGGTAAAACAAAACTCAGACTTTAATGACGCAGCAGCTTTTCTGCTTATTCCAACTGAAATCCCTAAACTAAATATTAAAAGGGTAAATATTACGGTGCCGGAGTATATGCTTGGTCGTATTGATCGTTTTGCCCGCACTCATCGTACATCAAGATCTGCCCTGTTAGTCGAGTCAGCAAGAGAATATATTGCAACTCACGCTTGATTTGTGTTCTGTTTTCAGTGCTCCCTACCGCTGGTTGAGAATAAACTCCGTTTTCTGGATAAGTTCACTCTTCTCGGTTGCGGTTGAGCTGTTTTCAGCTATATTAATGGTATAAAAAATATTAATTTTAAGCGTGAATAATAGGTGAAGATATGCGAAAATATCCGATAGGCATCCAAAGTTTTAAGTCATTGCGTCAAGACGATTATATCTATATTGATAAAACTCAATATATCAAAGAACTTGTCGATACTGGTAAGGCATATTTTCTTTCGCGTCCACGCCGTTTCGGCAAAAGCCTCTTTGTCGATATGATGGAATGTGCATTTTCTGGCCGTAAAGAGCTCTTCACAGGGCTTTACCTTGAAGATAACTGGGATTGGAATAAAAGCTATCCGGTGTTGAAAATAAGTTTTGGCTCCGGCGTGCATCGCAATATTGAAGAACTGCAGCAAACAATCCAGGCAATGCTTAACCGCTGGCGTCGGATTTTTAAAATAGAGTATGAAAATAAAACTCTTAAGGATTGCTTTGCAGAGATAATTGAGAAGCTGGCAGAAAGTTATAATGCGCCAGTCGTCGTGTTGATTGATGAATACGATAAACCGATTCTTGACAATATTACCAATACTCCGTTGGCGGTGGAACTGCGTGAAGAGCTGAAAAATTTATATTCGATTCTGAAAGATGCGGATCAATATCTGAAATTTGTCTTTATCACCGGTGTGAGCAAGTTCTCGAAAGTCTCACTGTTCAGCGGTCTGAATAATCTAGAAGATATTACCATTAATCCTAAATTTTCTGCTTTGTGCGGTTACACCCAGGAAGAGCTGGAAAGAGATTTTGTCGAAGAGCTCAAACTTTATGATAAAGCGCAGGTACGGAGTTGGTATAACGGCTTCTCCTGGGGCAATGGAACGGTCTATAATCCATTTGATATTCTGCTATTCTTTAAAAATGGTATTTTTCGGAACTATTGGTTTGAGAGCGGTACGCCACGATTTCTGTTGAGACTGCTCGAAGAAAACCACTACTTCATGCCGAATTTGGAAAATATCGAAGCCTCTGAAGCCATTACTGGAAGTTTTGAAATAGAAGATTTGGAATTGGAAACGCTGCTTTTTCAAACCGGTTACCTGACCATTAAAGAGATTGTCGAACTGCTGCCGGGAATATACTCTTATCGCCTGTCATATCCAAACCTTGAAGTCAAAATGAGTTTGAATGACGCATTGCTGAGCTATATTAGTAGCCGACAGTCGGACAAAGAAAAAAACCGTATCGCCCTCCTGAAAATTCTGCGGTCTAATGATTTTGAACAGATGAAAGAGCTCTTTCACTCATTTTTTGCCGCCATTCCGCATGACTGGTTTAGGAAAAACAATATTGAAGAGTACGAAGGGTTTTACGCCTCGGTCTTTTATGCCTACTTTTGCGCCCTGGGACTTGATGTTAAAGCGGAAGATACGACTAATCATGGCCGAATTGATATGCGAGTGATTTTTGAAACCCGCTGCTATATTTTCGAATTTAAACTTGCCGGCTCCGACATAACTTCAGGCACCGCCCTGCAACAGATAAAAGATAAACAGTATGCGGAAAAATACCGTTCGGAGTTTACTGAAATCTATCTGATTGGCGTGGAGTTCGATAAAACCAGCCGCAATATCACCGCCTTTGACTTTGAACAGTATCAGTAAAACTCTATCTTTCGTTTAAAAAAGTTAGCCACGAATGCACTAATATTAAAAAAGGCTTGCCAACAAATTTAACTAATTTAACGAATGATAAAAGATATTCACCTTTTTGCTCCGCAAAAACTTAAATATCAGGATTCATGAAAAAAACTAATTTATTTCTATTTTTGCTTGGAACAAGCCTGGTCTATTTTCCATTTAATATATGGACAAGCTTTATTCAGTTCTTTTTGGGTTATCAGGTCTGTAGCTGCTCCAGCAGCCAACAACATATCGGTAAAATAGCAATCATTTTTATCTACAGCATAATTTAATGCAGAGTGACCTTGTCGATCTTTTGTATTAACTTTCGCTCCGTAATTTAATAGTATTTTTACCACAGCAATCGCAGGACTTAAATATTTATGACTAAACGCTATCAGTAAAGCTGTTCTGCCATCAGGATCAGTTTGTTCCAGCTTTGCGCCATGTTTAAGTAGAGCTTCAACTACCGTTGCCCGCTGCCATGAATGTTGATGCCATGGTCTACTTACGGCCGCTTGTAATGGCGTTAAGCCTCGCCTACTTTTACCAGCACGTTCATTTACATTCATGCCGTTTTTTATTAGAATATCAACTATTTCAGCACTACAGGCAAAGTGCAAAGCACCTTTAGGACGATAATCATAGTTCGTTCGGTATTTGGTTGTCAAGCCATGTTTAAATAAATATTTGAGCATATCTGGATTGTCAGCATTTTCAACGGCATTTATGATAATGCTTTGGGTAAAACGTGCCCCTTTTTTGAAAAGCCATTTAACAACTTTTAGATTATTCGAGCGTATAGCACAACGTTGTGCACGGTTGAGCATCTGTTTTCCTATTTTTTTATTTTGAAAATTTAATGCTTTTAACATTTTTTCCAATACTACGAGGGGTTCACTTTGACAGGCTTGTTCAAATTTTTGATATTTTATACTGTTCAATAAATTGCTACTTGTTGAACTATCCAAAGAGCTCTTGATTGCTCCAGCCTTGATGAGTAAAGTAGCAATCGCAGTATCTTTGCAATTGTATAGCGGCGTATATAGGTTGCTACCCCTGCCAGAATATTGCCAGTTAGGATCCGCACCATATTTCAAAAGCTCTTTAACAATAGCTTTTTTTCCCCTAGCCACTGCGACAAATAGTGGCGGATCAATCCACTCATAGCTTTGCTTTGAAGCAGAGACTAAGCCATCGGCGATTTTACGCTTATTACGACTCGGATGCCTGCCCCGCTTCATGCTTACTTCACATTTAGCGCCAGCATCAATTAAAACTTTGATTGCCTTATCGTCAGGATTATGGGCAATGGCACACATTAAAGCAGTATGTCCAGCGACATTCTGAGCATTAACCCATGACGCCAACAGGCTTTTATCTTTGGGTAATAATAATTTTAGCGTATCTGCATCTGCCCAGCCAGCGGCTTCAATTAAACTTGTATTGCCATATTTATCGCTGACATTTACTTTTGCACCATGCTTAATCAATAATTTTATGCTCTCTTGAGGTGATTTTCTGTTTCGACAAACTGGAACTGGATAGATAGAACAACCTCTTTGAAGTGGCCAGTATTCAGCCGCATACATCAATGGCGTCCAACCTGTATCATCAGTCGCATTTACTTTTGCGCCGCGTTTTAATAATAAATCAACTATTTCAGCATCATAATGGCGAGCTGCCAGCATCAGTGGACTTATCCGGTTTTTGCTGACGCTATTTATTGATACATTCAATTCTAATAAACGTTTAATTACTGCTGGTTTTTGCTGATGTCCGAGGGCTAACAATAATGCTGAAGCATCATTATTATCTTTTGCATTCAAATCGCTTTTGTATTTTAACAAAAGTTCAAGTAATAACAGGCTTTTGGGATTGCAATAGTATGGGATTGCAATAAGAGTTAACAAAGCAGTTCTACCCTGTTGGTCGCTGGCATTTACTGCAGCTCCAACTACAAGTAATGTTTTTACTATTTCAATACTCGCTTTTCCAGTTGCCAGCATTAAGGCTGTTTTCCCTTGCGTATCCGCAATGTTAACCCCTGCCCCGCCCTGCAATAATAATTTAATAATCTTACATCTTTTTGCAGGAAAATCACTATTGAGACAGATATTCATCAATGGAGTTCTGCCTGAACAACTAATTGAATTCGGCTTCGCCCCCTGTTCTAACAATAGCTTGATGCCCGATACGTTAGCCCGCTGAGCTGCTTTGTTCAACATGATTTCCAATGGCAATTTTTCTTTGCTTTTATAGTGCTTTAAAAGCAGTGGCAAAACTCCAGGATTTTTAATATTTTCTACTGCAGCCACTAAAGCTTCGACAGTAACTGGACAATGTTCATCCAATGCTAATTTTATCAATTTAAGATCAGCCCAACGCGCCCAGTCATCAAGAATTGAAACACTTTTCAGCACTTTAAAAAAATCACTTGAGCATCGACTACTGGTAATACGCCTACAATCAAGTTTTGCCCCTTTCGCTAAGAGTAATTTGACTGCAACCAAATTTTTAGCAAAGAAAATAGCGGCAGTATTATTATAATCTCTCTCATCGGGAGTAGCTCCATGAGCTAACAGTAATTTAACTACATGTATATTATTATTTTGCAGTGCTCTTATCAAGGCAGTTTCTCCACTGTCATTTACATGGGCACTTATATCGACTTTATGCTTCAACAGTTCCGCAATAAAACCGGCGTCCAGCCAACGACTGGCAGCAGTCAAAGCGGTCTCACCTTGATTATTTACTAGCCCAGTCTTGGCTCCGGCGTTAAGTAAAAGCCAAGCCGTCTTCCGCAGTGCGGCAATTCGCGGTTGTTTATTATTCCCATATATTCGAGAAAACTTTAATAAACAATTTAACAGTGCATTATTTTTATCTATATCCTTAATTTCTATTTTCGCACCATGCTTCAGTAGATAATCAACAATAGGAGCTGACTGTATATTATCGTTAATCGCATAGGTTAAGGCGGTTCGACGGTAACCTTTGGAGATAGCATTAATATTTGCACCCGCCTCAGTAACTTTTTTCACCTGGCGGAGTTTGCCTGAACGACACACCTTCATCAAAGGCGTAATCCCCTGATCCGGTATGACTATACTGCCGTATGTCATCATTGATATAAAACAAAAACTACCAATTAGAATGAGCTGTCTAATATACAAAATATACTCCATCGTGGCGACTCCTTAAAATTTAATTTCCCCATTCAGTAGAACCATTAATTGTCGACCTTTATCCTAAAAAACTCACTAAAAAATAGCAATAAGTTCAAGCGCTTTATTATAAGTATGTTGCGATTTTTATACAAATCACCTATTGGGTGAAGTTATTTGTATTTTTCTAGCAGCTACGGGGTTAATTTTGAGCATGCATCACAGTGTTAGCTGCAACTCGCAGACTAGAGGCTAATCTTTTTTTAGTTCTAATACAATGAAATATTATCATGACTCAATTTTTGAAGTTCATCTAGAGAAATTTTCTGATACCCGTGTGGTTCCATACTAAATGACGCACGTCCTCCAGAAAGCTTAGGCAATGCAGAACTAAAACCAAACATTTCGGCCAATGGCACCTCACAATTTAACGTTTTCCCCTCTGGATTATTGATTATATTATTAATCACTGCACGCCTAACTTGCAGGTAACCAGTAATTTCTCCTACAACATCATCCGGCGCTGTAATATTTAATTTCATCAGCGGTTCCAATAATTTAGTGCCTTGCTTTATAGCCTGATTTACTGCATTAATTACCGCACCAGCAATTGAACCTTCAGTTGTCTTATCCTGTTCGCCACGAATGGCAGTAACCGTACCTTTGATATAAATCAATGAGTAACCCATATTACCACCAGTTTTCAAACACCCCTGCAATGTATCCAAAGCAGTCTGGATCCAACTTAACGCCATATCTCTACTTTTACCCAATGTTGAGTCAACTATTATACCATCATCGGAACCAACAACTTCAAACGTAATATCCACTTCAGTATAAAGTTCACAATCTCCCAATATTTTATTAAATACTCCAGTAATTTGACAAGCGTCTTCAAGAGTTTCTCTAAATGCTACCCGTGGTTTCCCATAGCGTGCATCAATACCAAATTCATTTTTAATACGATTACGATTAATTTCAAGGTGTAACTCGCCCATACCTGCAAGGATTAGTTGACCGGTATTTTCATGCCGTTGCATATTCAAAGTAGGATCTTCACGGCAGAGCATCTCTAAACAACTTTTAAGCTTATCTTTATCCTTAACAGATTTAGGCTCAATAGCCATTGAAATAACGGGTTCGGGGAACTCGATTTCTTCAAGTACGATTTGATGATTATGAGAACATAGTGTATCACCAGTAAACGTATTGCGTGGACCAATAACGCCAATAATATCACCAGCACCAACACTTTCTACCGCCTCAATATTTCTAGAATATAATCTCAATAGTCGTTTTATTTTAACCTGTTCTTTGGTGCGTGGGTTTATGACGCTATCATTCACCGTGAGGGTGCCAGAATAGGTTCGCAGATAGAGTAGGTCAGCACTACCACTAGCAACAACCTTAAAAATCAATCCAGAAAAAGTATCGTCATGCACCGAACCAACCACAGTTTCACCTGTTTTAGGGTTGCAGCCTGAAAAGGATTCCCGATCCTCTGGGCTCGGCAGATAATCTATAATTGCTTCAAGTAATGGTTGAAGTCCAATGTTTTTCTTTGCAGAACCGGCAAAAACTGGACATAAAACTCCATTAACAACATATTTACGTATCTCGTTTTTTAATAAATTTAGTGGAATATCTTTTTCAGCAAGATAATAATCAGCAACAACCTCTGAAACATCAGCAACAGTCGCTAGTAACAGCTCACGGGCAAATTCGCATTCATCATTCAGGGGTTCTGAAATCGGCAATTCAATAATTTCTGCCCCATCATCACCAGCAAAACTAAGTTGTGTCATCGTTATTAAATCAACGACAGCAGAAAATTCATCTTCAATTCCAATGGGATAATGAAATGCAACCGGTACAATATCTGGGAATTTATTTTTTATTTCGGAAAAACAGCGTTCAAATGACGCTCCAAGTCGATCAAGTTTATTAATAAAAGCAATTTTAGGAACATTATAATTAAGCGACTGACGCCAAACTTTTTCACTCTGAGCCTCAACCCCTTCAACGCCACTGAAGACAACTATAGCACCATCACTAACTCGAATAGAACGTTCAACTTCAGCCGTAAAATCAATATGTCCTGGCGTGTCAATTAGATGTATAAGGCTACTATCCCAAGTAAATGAAGCGGCAGCAGCAACAATAGTAATACCGCGTTTACGTTCTTCATCCAAATAATCCATGACAGTGTTACCACTATCAATATCACCAATACGATGAGTTTTACCCGAATAATAGAGAAAACGCTCCGTAATAGTTGTTTTACCTGCATCAATATGAGCAATGATACCAACATTACGAATATTACTATAATTAAATTTATGCTCCGTTTTAGTCATCTGCGCTGCTCCATCAGGTTTACAAAACTAAGGAACCACAAAAAAATAGGTTGATTTCCATTTAACTCAAATAATGACTGTAGCCTACATAAATTATTTTTTGGCCCAACAATTACTCATTCTAGTAGAGCTATCTTGTTCGAGTGGATCAATATTGGTTCCACTCACTGGCGTAAGCTTATTTGCCGCTTTTATTCTTGATAAACGATAGACTACGTCTTGATCTGGACAGGTAATATCAACAAAACCACTCTGGTCTTCCCAGCCAATCTCTTCTGAAAATCTCATAGCTAATGCAATAGGATAAATTGTGGCAAACGCTTTTGCACACATACCATCCGGCGTACGGGATCTAAACATAAATACTTGACCTACCTGCGAACACCCATAAGTGTCATTAATAACTTGAATAATTTCACATTTTATCTTGTAATTTGCCATTAAACTTTCCTTACATAAACTAACCAAAAGCTCGCAATCATCATCAACAACTCTCTCAAGCTACTAATATTACTCTACTTCACTAAAAAAATCAACAGAAAAGCAAAAAAAAAAAAAACATTTAATACAACACAATTAGACCAATATTTAATATAACATATTATAAATGAAAAAGTTAAACTATAATAAATAAAATATCTTTTTTTTATAAAAAATCTTTTTTTTTGCTCCTAGACTTGAAAGATAAACAAAATTAGCTATTTTTATTGAAATAAACTATTATAAATAAAGGATAATTATTATGGTAAATTTAGATTTTTCAAAAAGTAAAGATGGCCTGATTCCGGCAATTGCCCAAGATTATGAAACAGGTGAAATTTTAATGCTCGCCTATATTAATGCAGAGTCATGGGCAAAAACGCTGGAAACTGGTAATGCAACCTACTGGACACGTTCACGCCAAAAACTCTGGATGAAGGGTGAATCATCTGGGAATGTTCAAAAAATTAAAGAAATTTTGGTTGATTGTGACGATGATACTGTTGTCTTTAAAATTGAACAACTTGGCGGTGCTGCATGTCATACTGGTCATCGCACCTGTTTTTATCGCAAACTCGAAGGTGATAAACTTGAAGTTCAAGGCAAACCTGTTTTTGACCCCAAAGATGTCTACTAGGCTTGGCATCTTGATATTTTGGACTCGAAACTGTAAATATGGGTAAAGTTTTCACTAAATGCCTCAACAGTCAATCAGCCCAATTTTTAATTTAAAGTGTAAAAATGAATAATTCATTTAATAAATTAAAATCACTTTTCCCAACTATAGCATTTCGCAATGATTTAAGCTGGTGCAATATTACTAGCTTAAAAGTTGGCACGACAATTCAATGCTTAGCTGAACCTGAAAATGATATTGCCTTGGCAAAATTGCTCTGTTACTGTAATGATAATAAAATAAATAATGTGCTTATCGGTGGCGGCACAAATAGCATTGGACAGGATAATGAATATGACGGCATTGTAATTCGTCTTAACCATGCAAATTTTTCCACCCTAAGCCATGGGCGCTTTCATGTTACCGCTGGTGCTGGCACTACGCTGCAATCATTGATTGCATACAGCATAAAACATGGGTTTGGTGGCTTTGCCGAACTATCTGGTATCCCTGGAACCATTGGTGGTGCCATCAGGATGAATGCTGGTGCAAACGGTCAAACAATTGGCAACTTAGTCTCGGAACTTTGCGGGGTTTATAGTGATGGGCGCCCCTGGACGGCTGATACCAAAGATATAACATGGTCTTATCGCTCAAGTTCAATCCCTGATAATGTCATCATTACCGCGGTAATATTTCAATTACCGCAATCTACTAAAGCAATAGAAAATAGAAAAAATGATGTTTTTTTACAACAACGCCACAAAAGTAATGCCAAAGGGTTTACTGCCGGTTGTGCCTTTAAAAATATTTCTTCAACTAATACCGCAGGTCAACTAATCGATCAAGCCGCTTGTAAAGGTCTAAAAGTTGGTGATGCTGAAATAAGTCAACTTCATGCAAACTTCATTGTTAATCACGGCAATGCTACCGAACATGATATTGTGGAATTAATGATAAAAGTACGTCGTAAGGTTATCGATCAAACAGGATTCTATCTTCAACCTGAATACAAATTTGTTAATAAACAGAGTAAACAGCGACTGCTCAATTCACCTTCCGCCCCCATGATTACGGTATTAAAAGGTGGCACTAGTAACGAACGTGCCGTTTCGCTTGACTCTGGTCATGCGGTTGCTCGTGCTCTACGTAATTGCGGCTACCAGGTTACAGAGCTGGATGTAACTGAACCGAAAATAACTCAAGATATGCATAAAGCTGATCTTCTATTTCCACTCTTACATGGTGGATTTGGCGAAAATGGTAAACTTCAACGATTATTAGAACAGGCAAAAATCCCATTTGTCGGTTGCAGTAGCCAAGCCTCAGCAACCATTTTCGACAAAATACTTAGTAAACAATTGATGGATAAAGTTGGTATTTTGACTCCAGCTTGGGGCATAATAACGCCAGTTACCCCTACCCTACCAGCTAATCTTAAATTTCCTGTTATCGTCAAGCCGCCACGGGAAGGTTCAACGGTTGGAATTTTTCTGATCGAATCTACAACTGTATGGGATAAGGTAATCTCTGAAGCATTTAAGTTTGATCAAACAGAACTTCTAGTTGAACAATATATTTCAGGAGCAGAATCTACTATTGCCATTGTCAATGAAACTCCATTGCCAATGATAGAGATTATTCCGCCAGGAAAGATATATGACTATGATGCAAAATACACCCACAGTCAGGGCAAAACCCAGTATCTATGTCCGCCAAAAAATATTTCAGTCGAACAGCAGATTGTAGCTGAACAAATCGCCATGCAGTTCTATCATACAGCTGGAGCTGAAGGTATCTTACGGGTAGATTTTATTATTACAGCTGACGATCAATATTATCTATTGGAAGGTAATAATATTCCTGGCTTTACCGCCAGTAGCCTTGTTCCAAAAGCTGCCGCTAAATTCGGCTGGTCATTTGAACAACTCTGCATTGAATTAGTGAAAAATAAAATTACCTAAAATACCCCTATAGAGCTAATTTGCATTTTTTAGGGTAGAAGTTGATCGCCTGGTCGCAAACAGAGTTTTATTTATCATTTTCGCTATTGCCCATCCAATTGAACTTAAAGCTCGCAACGAAGTAAAGATTTTTTAATCTAATAGGAATTTGTATTTTAACTAGTAGTTTGCGACATCCTGGCGCAAGACCCTCGATCTCCCAAAAGG
>JAUZSW010314420.1:0-26776 GCA_034780735.1 Hyalogyrina grasslei
CCAAAAGGGAGATCATTGCCAATGCGCCTGGAAGTCGCAGGCTACTTTTTAGTTCCGGCCGCAGCCGGTTATGTTCAGATTATGATGTCTCAAATTTAGTTAATACGGATTAGTGTGAAGAACCGAAAATGTTATCGACGAAGAGCTGTATTATTTACTTCTCTTATCCAATTCCTCCGCAAGCTTTTCCCGTCCGGTCTCGCACAGGCGTTGTTTATATGCTTCGAAATTAGCTGAGTTGAATCTGGCATGAAATGGTCCGCCTTCGCGTAATACAGTCCACATCGGGTCTTCGGATTCGGAACGTTTCAGTTCATCATCAGTCCAATCTTCAAGTTTTGCTATGCCAATATTGACCAGATCGGGGCGTGATTCTGTCAAATCGTGTTGTTCATGTGGATCTTCTTTGATGTTAAATAGCATAATCTCTGGGTAATTTTTGAATCCGGTATGGAAACTGCGGATCATGATATAATCATCCCAGCGTACCGCGCGTTGACATGCCCAGGCACAATTTGAGACAATTAATTCTTCACGTCCCGATTCAGTTTCTTTGATGAATGATTGGTAGAAGGATTTGCCATCCCATGATTCAGGGACTGTTTCACCACACATTTCCAGAATAGTTGCCGCATAGTCAAATTGATAGTGCAGAGCATTGTCAATCCGGCCTTTGCCTCCGATTCCTTTGGGGTGTTTGATAATTAACGGTACTCGATTGGTGATATGATCTGCGGTTTGATGATCACCGTACACTGCAAGTTCACCTAAGTTTTCTCCATGGTCTGAACTGATTATAATCATTGTATCATCAAGAATACCAAGCTGTTTAAGTTTTTTCACTATTATACCGACATGTAGGTCGGCATGATAGATGCCGCAATCATAGCCATCAACCCATTTTTTATAATCTGTCATTGAGCAGATCTGACTGGGGGAACGGGTCGTTTCAGGCTGTAGATCATTATACGAACCTCCTGGTTCTTGAGCACAGCCCGGACCATAATTATCCCAGGAGGCTTGACGGATTTCTTCAGTCATCCAGGCTGGTGGCGGTTCATCTTCGAATGGATTACCCATTGAATCCGGGATTCGGCTGTATGGCGTATGCGGATCCCAGAGGTTAACATGCAGATACCAGTTGTCTTCAGTGCCTTTGCGATCAAGCCAGTCAAGGGCAACCGGGGTTATTTCTGCTGCACTTTCATTGCCGTATTTGCCAGTGTTATACATCTCACGGAAACCATTATAGAACCAGAATGATGAATGGCGTTCGCCGAATGGACTTACCGTTACGGTATAATAACCTGCATCACGCAATTTTTTAGTATAGTTGTCATAATACATTTGGAAGTTACGTTCAGCGGGGTTGACAATCATTTCAGCCGCCGCCCCGCCATGATTGATGGCACCGTTACGAATTCCACACTTGCCGGAATAGAATGCCGCACGTGCTGGCAGACATGGTGAATCTGAAACATAACAGTTGTTAAATCTCACTCCTTCGGCGGCCAGTTTATCAATATTGGTTGAGGTGTTTCGATGGTAGCCGTAACAGCCTAGATGATCTGGTCTTAATGTATCAATATCAATGTAAAGAATGCGCATTTTTTTATCTCCTTGTTGTTTGTAGACTCGAATGAAATATAATTTAAACCACGAATACAGTGTCTACTTAAATCTGTTGCACGGTGTTTGAAAATATTTGTTTGTTTTATAGATAGACCTTAATTGTGATATAAAATAACATTAATTGTAAAGATGTAAATTTTTGTCAAGGCTTATTTTATGCCGCGTTGTTTGGCGTCTTCGAGAATAATATCGGTGGCGGTAGCTCCAACCCGGGAGATGCCAAGTTCGCGAACCCGCAATAGATCATCAAGAGTGCGAACACCACCGGCAGCTTTGATTTCGATATTCGCAGCCGAGTGTTGACGCATCAGTTTGAGATCGTGATCGGTAGCTCCTAGATAACTGTACATACCGTTGTCCTGTTTAACAAAACCGTAACCGGAAGAGGTTTTAACAAAAGCCACCTCTATTTCTGAGCATATTTCACACAGCCGGATAATATGTTCATCCTGAAGATAGTCATTTTCAAAGATAACTTTCAGAATGGCACTGTTTGCGGTAACGACATCATTAATGGCGCTGATTTCAGCGGCAACATAATTCCAGTCGCCACCTAAAACTTTGCCAATATTGATGACCATATCAATCTCTTCTCCTCCAGCCTGAGCTGCTGCTTCGGCTTCGCTGACTTTGATTGCCGTGGTACTGTTACCATGCGGAAAGGCAATTACCGGACAGACTTTGACGTCGGAGTTAGCTAACAGCTCTTTTACCATTGGAATATGGTAGGGTTTAATGCAGGCCGTGGCGACGTTGTATTTTACTGCCAGTTCACAGCCCTTGATGATATCTGCATCGGTCATCGTTGGGTGAAGCAGTGAATGATCAATCATTTTTGCGAGTTCATTAAGTGTAACATTTGAGTTCATTATAATAGTTCCTTATTGTTGTTTTAGTTATGGTAAAGCCCGTTTATCATAAAAAGTTGTATTCTAAGCACTTATGCACTAATTTCAAAATTAAGGCATTTGCGGTTATTTTTTTTATTCATGTATTAGAGATTAATATTTTTATTTTTATTCGTTGTTGTTTAGAGCTCCTCGCCGTTGTTTTTGATTATGTCCCGGTACCAGTAGGCTGAATCTTTGAGGATACGGTTTTTTGTCAAATGGTCAATATAGGTGAGACCAAAACGGCGTTTATAACCGAAAGACCATTCAAAATTATCCATAATTGACCAGAGGAAATAAGCGTCAATGGGGACACCGTCAGCCGCAGCACGTTTTAGTTCTCGTAGATAACGAGTTAGAAAATCAATGCGTTGTGGATCATGGACTTTACCGTCAAGCTGCATGAAATCAGTATTGGCCATACCGTTTTCAGTGATAACTATTGGTAGTTTATAGCGCTCATAAAGGAATTTTGGTCCCCAATAAAGTGATGATGGAGTAATTTGCCAATCCATGCCGGTTACTGGAGCCGCCTCGACATAAGGGAGGTCAATCCGCTCACCGTTCACCCCAGCCTTGACAAAACAGCCTTCATAAATATTAACGCCGAAAAAATCAAGTGGCTGAGCAATCGTTTCCATATCACCATTATGAATTTTCGGCATATCTCTGCCAAAAAATTCAATCCCGTCTTTGGGGTATTGACCGATAAGTAACGGATCAGCAAACCAGGAGATATTTGCATAATTACGGTTATCAGTGACGAACATCGCCTGACGGGCAGCTTCTACATCTGCTGGAAGTTCGCTAGCAGGCATCTTGGTAAAACCAACAATTGCACAACCAATTTCAGGTTTTAATTTTGCCTGGTTGCGGATGATTTGAACAGCTTTGCCATGCGCTAGGTGTGAATGATGAATTGCTGTCAAATAATCATGAAATCCCAATTGTAGACCCGGAGCATGATCGCCAGTAAGGTGCCCCAACCCGAGATAGCATTGTGGTTCGTTCTGTGGCATCCAGTGTTTAACTCGGTCAGATAATTTATCAACGACAACCGCAGTGTACTCGGCAAACCAATCGGCACTATCCCGATTTAGCCAACCACCCCGACAGAAGAGCTCATGTGGATAATCCCAGTGGAACAGGGTCACCCACGGGGTGATGTTTTTTGCTAACAGTGCATCAATCAAGCGATCATAGAAATCAATTCCTGCGGCATTAACCTGTCCGGTACCAGACGGCAAGATTCTCGGCCATGAAAGTGAAAGTCGGTAGGCTTGCAAGCCAATTTCGGCCATCAAATCAACATCTTCAGCATAACGATGATAATGGTCACAGGCAACATCACCGGTATCACCAAAGTTCACCTTACCAGGCTGACGGCAGAAAGTATCCCAGACAGACAGCCCCTTGCCATCACTGTAGGCGGCACCTTCAATTTGGTAGCTGGCCGCCGCCGAACCCCAAGTAAAATCTTTTGAAAAACTCATTTTAAAATTCCTTTTTTATTTTAACAGTTCAGTTTGTCTTGATTCACGATATAAGAGATACCACTCAGTATTGGTAAGCTCTACCGTACAGCCTTGACAGGCGGCAAGAATTCTCTCTGGAGTTCGACTGCCGATGATTGGCTGAATTCTGGCCGGGTGACGTAACAGCCAGGCAATAGCAATGGCTTCCGGTGTGACCTGTTTTTCTGCCGCCATAGCAGTGACGGTGGTACTTAAACGGCGATAACGCGGGGCAGGGGAGGTATTGAAGATGACTCCGCCCGTCAAAGGTGACCAGGCTTGCAAGAGCATTTTATGTTGTAACGCAAAATCCAAGATGCCTTTGAACTCAGTTTGTGGGTTGGTAACTGTTGAACTGAAGCTGACCACATCATCAAATAATGCTGTCGAGGTCAAACTGATATTAAGCTGATTGGTAAACAGCGGTTCATCAAGATAGCTATTCAATAGTTCCATTCTGGAAGCCGTAAAATTACTAACGCCGAAATGAGCGACCTTACCGCTCTGTTTGAGTTTTTGAAATACCTTTGCTACCGTTGCTGGTTCTAACAGAATATCTGGCCAATGCAGTAACAATAGATCAAGGTAATCAGTTTTTAAGCGTCCTAGAATACCATCAACTGTTTTGATAATATGTTGTTCAGAACTATCAAGACAGATCGGATCATCCCAGCGAACAGCACATTTTGATTGAATATAAATTTGCTCTCTAATTCCAGGACGCAATTTTAGCAACCGCGCGAATTGAACTTCTGATGCACCACCGGCGTAGATGTCGGCATGGTCAAAAAAATTAATGCCAGCATCTAGGGCAGTTAACCAAGCGCTTTCTGCCCGTTGGTCGAGCGTTGTCGGATCATCACTGCCGTTCCAATGCCCTCCGAAATTCATACAGCCAAGGGCAACCGCAGAAATCTTCATTTTACCTGGTTTCAGTTCATAATATTGCATATTACTTAGCCCATAATAACTTCAACATTGACTGTTGTTTTGCCGTTGACTGGTTGAATTATATTACCTTGAATTTCAACTCCGTCAACTGTAATAGATTTAATACCTTTACTGATATGTTTCGGATTTTTAACCTTAATATTATAGGTTACACCGCGAAAATGACGTTTAACGGTGAATCCAGCCCATTTTGTTGGAATGCAGGGATCAATCATTAAACCGTTCAATACTGGACGAATACCGAGAATATATTGAGTGCCCACTAGATACATCCAAGTTACAGTACCGGTAAACCATGCCATATCGGCTTCACCATAATTTTCGCATGGTTCAGCCAGTGAAGTTGATGAGATTGCATAAGGTTCATTTTTATAAACATCCTCACCACGTTCATTACTGGCAATATTAGGCAACACCTGACAATAATACTTATAGGCACGATCACCATGCCCGAGCATGGTTTCCGCCATAATTCCCCAGGTGTGAGCATGATGAAAAACTCCACCGTTTTCCCGCACGCCGGGACCGTTATTGAACATCTCATCGTCTGGGGTAGGAATACCAGTAAATGGTGGCACGAAAAGTTTTACACCATAATCAGTTGCCAGTATTTTATTAACCTGTTCCATGGCAGATGCCCCACGCCCATCTATTCCAGCTCCAGAAATAACCGCCCATGATTGACTGTTAAGAAACAACTTACCTTCCGGGCGCTCTTTAGATCCCAAATGTGGTTGTTCATCATCACCGAAAATATAGCGTTTGTAACAGTCTCTTGTTTCATCCCAGATCATTGGTGAATTGATATTATCAATCATCTCATTCATGGTCAATTTGCTCCAGTCAACAATATCTTGACGTTGAACAGCTTCAGCCATTTCAATCAATAGACGGCAGGCATAAACATACTGTTGAGCCAGCATCACCGACTCCTCTTTGCCATCTTTACGGAAAATATAGAGATTATCATTCCAATCAACGCCGATAACTAACGGCAGGCCGTAACGACCACGATTATTATGAATATGTTGCAAGCCTTGATACAAGTGATCAATAATTGTGGCTTCACCTTCATGTGCTTGGGCTGTTAGGTTGTAATAGGGCAATTTTTTATTGAGGTAATCTAAATCACCAGCTTCAGCGACCAGTTGATAGGTAGTATAGACTGGCCAGACACCGTTATCACCTCGAATTGCGTAATGTTCAGCCACTGTCCCATCAACTGGGTTGATATCATCTGGATATTCACCGTGCGGATATTGAAAACTTAGGATAAATTCAACCATCTGTTGAGCATTAGGAGGCTGCAATGAGGCGAGACTCATTGAATCCTGCATCGTGTCACGGGTTTGAATCCCACCGCGTGCCATTCCAGTAGTTTGTGAGGTCATACTACGTTTGCGCTGCAAGCCGATACTACAGTTATATGGGTTCCAGATATTAATCATCCGCTGCATGTCCATATCTGGCAGTTCAGCCTGATAGAGCTTAAGATAATTTTGCCAATAGTCAGTCAATTCGGCCTTTGCGGCATCAATATTATCAAGTTGCTGATATTTTCTGATCAATTTATCTGATTCGTCCCAACTCAGAGTACCGCCAATAGTATGAGCCAGTCGATACGATTCACCCGGTTGGAGTGTAATATTATGCTGAAATGTTGCAATACCATGGCCGCCGTTAGGCAGTTCTTTGTTACTCAATTTACCCTGAATAACTTCGTCAGGGCGTTCAAGTTGCCCTTGACGTCCGATAAAACTGTTACGATCACAGTTATAGGCGGCAATCTCTGCTGTGGAGGTGGCAAATGTTTTTATTTTTGGTTCATCTTCGAAAACTCGATAATCATATTTAATTGCCTGTAATTTTTGATCAAAACTGTAGGTGGTGTAAAAGCGACACCAATGCCAGTGCATAACCTCGCGTGCCGCCTGCAGAAAATTAAATTCAACATAGGGAAATAGTTTAAAATCAACTTTAGCCTGACGATTATTGGTACATTTGATGTCCCAGATGAAAACATCATCCTGACGGTCAACAAAAAATGTTACGGAAAAACAGAGTCCATTATAGTCGGCTTCAAACACTGTATAGCCCATGCCATGGCGGCAATGCCAGGCATTTAACGGGGTTCGTGTCGGTTCAAAGGTTGGCGACCAGACTGTACCATCATCTTCTCTAACATAGAGATAGAATCCCGGACGGTCTTCCGGCAGGCAATGCTCCTGATTGTATTTAGTCATTCTGCCGTCGGCGGCAGAGCCGCAGAATAGAGCTCCACCGCTTTTCTGACTGATGACTGCGGTTAGATTATCATTGGTTAACAGATTAATCCAGGCAACTGGCGGGAATGGGTCGGTAATAACATATTCCCGTCGATTATCATCAAAATAGCCATATTTATTCATTGTTTTTGTTCCTTATTCTACATTGTACTACAGTAAATTTTCTGCATTATTTTATTTTTTATTTTATCTAAAAGAGCAATTTCTGAAGCCAGGTGTAGCACCGAATAACGGTTTCTGATATCAGATGCGTGCATAAGAGCTAACTCCAGCCATTCACGGTTTATCCCTAATTGCTTCGGGTCTGTTTCAGCGTCACCTTTGAATAGGCATTTTTGCAGTTCCTCATAACTCCATAATTCATCTGTTAAAGTTTCCTGTAATAATGGCCATTTAGCTTTGATTATTGCTAATCTGTCTTGTGACTCCTTTCCAGTGAAAACCTGTTTTAACGCTTCCGATTCAATCTGTGTCCACAGCTCCTGATGAACTGTTTTTAGAGCCTCCGCTGATTTGGGTACAATAGTTAAATTTTCCGGATTAAGTTTAAATAGTTCCTGATAAACCAGGGTTGTGATGAGGGTTCCGATTGCCACCTGTTGACCATGTAAGGCCGGTAGCATGCCCGCCGCATAGCTTTTCATATCGAGGTAATGACTTATTAAATGTTCACCGCCACTCGCTGGCGCGGACGATCCCGCCAGCGTCATGGAAAACCCTGAAAGTACCAGACATTCCATTAATATTTCAATGGCTGCCGGAGTGTGATTTGCAATTTCATCAGCCACCGCGATAGATTTTTTCAAAGCTGCATTGACTACGGTTGATGGAAGTTCATCATAGGGTACGTCAAAAAGAATATGACTTAAAAGCCAGTCTCCGGTGGACATTGGTTTGCTTAACAGATCTGAATAACCAGAAATTGCCATTTTTCTCGGAGCTTTTACTATTATATCCGTATCAGCCAGTAAAACAGCTGGCGGTGAGCAGGAAATTGTTGTTTTCAAATTATCAATCAACAGGGCGGCGATAGATGACGTATAGCCATTCATGCTTGCAGCGGTCGCACATGAGATATAGGGAATGTTATTCAAATGAGCCGTATATTTTGTCAAATCATTAATTGTCCCACTACCGCATGCAATTAAAATATCTGATTTTTGAGCACTTTCAGCGATAACGTCACAAAAGGAAGCATGAGGAGTAAGTTTTGCCCAACCTTGATAAGGTTTAAGCACAATCAACTTGGGTTGTTTGGGGAATAATGCCGAAAATTTCTCAACATACCCGACAGTGTTATCATCCGCAATGACTGTTACTTTAGCCTCTTTTCCGGCAATGGCGTTGGCCCACAAAGCTGCTTCATCAGCTATTCCGGCTCCGATTCTCACATGTCTGGTTGCTATTCCCCTTGCGCCAATCGAGCTGTGTTCAAGCAGAGTTATCAAATTTGAACTATCATGATTTTCCGCTATCGTTTCGATCAAAGTCTGTGAGATGACCTGCTGAGGCTGTTTCATTATCTCCGCAAGTAAGTCTGGCCTATCAGTTATGATCCCTGCTGGATTAAGCTTAAGCATTTTTCTCATTACCTCAGGCTCATTTACTGTCCAGACAAATAGTGGCAGTTGAAACTGCTGATGTTCAATAAACCATGGTTCCATAATTTCATAATATGGCGATAAAAAATGGGGGTTGCAGATATTCATTGATTTTGAGGATTTTTCAATAAATTCTTTTTCCTGCCCTTTGTTGCAGCCCCCCAGCAATAGACCTCTGGTTATCGAACTGTCAATTTCAGCAACTTTCCTTACAACTTCCGAGTTAAAACTTTTTATCGTATAGGCCGATTTATCAAGGTGTTTACTCAGAATACCCAGTGCCTCTGCTTCAAATCCGGTCTCCTTGATCTCAACATCCAATTGAATTCTATTTTTACATTCAAGAATAGTAGCTTCCAGTAACGGAACATCACATGCTGTAAGCGATTTCAATTCATCGTGCGTCAGATCAGCAACAGCAATACCATTCACCTCATGATCGTGGAAACAGACGATTGCGCCGCATTTTGTCTGTCTCAAATCAAATTCAACCATATCACAGTCCAGCAGCCATGATGTTCTGAATGATTTCAAGGTGTTGTCTTCACCGGTAATACCGGAAGCACCTCTATGAGCAATATTTTTCATCTTCTATTACTTCCTTGTTTATGAACTATAACTGATAAATCCATTATCCGACAGTTTGCCGTTGATGAAAATTTCATATTTATCATTATTGCGTTTAATATAAATATCATATTTTTTCCCGCGAAGTTTGCGAACCACGCGTACTTCGTGCCATGAAGAGGGTAGGGCTGGAGTTACCAGTAACCCATCATAACCAGGTTGAATACCGCAGAAATATTCTAATACCGCACGTAACATCCAACTGGCAGTCCCGGTTATCCAGCCTTTAACCGAATCACCGGCACGGGAATTATCTGGTCCGAAATACTGATTGGTATAGGCATAAGGTTCGCAACCTGAAATTATTGATGGATGCGCTGCGTTATCTGGCATCACTTTGTAAAAGGTCTGTAATGCTTCATCGGCACGTCCCGCAACACAGTCGGCGACAATTTTAAATGCTGTACCATGGCAATAGGGGGTACCGTTTTCATAAATACCAGCTGGAATCATTGTTAAGCGACCGATATTTTCATCTTTTTGGGTGTAGGCGGGATAACAGGTTAGAGTACCATGGGTTGATTCAAGTTTTTCATCAATCGCCTGTAAACATTTTTCGTAACGTTCACCAGTCGCCAGGCCAGTTAAAACTGCCCAGGACTGTGGATTAAGATAGATACTGCCTTCGTCATTGGTATGAGAACCGACCGGTTCTCCAAAGTCAGTATAACCAGCGAGATACCAGTTGCCATCCCAGCCATGTTCCTGAATTGCCGTTTCAATCCGTTGTTTGCGTTCAATCATTTCACTTTTTAGACTCTCATCCTGCAGAATCTCTTTAGCCAGCTCAATTGCCAGTACGGTGCTGTGATAAAGCCCCATTGAGGTCCAGACACTTTCGCCTTGACCGCGTTTGCCCATCCAATTCAATGAGTCATTCCAATCGCCGTCATGGGCGTGAACCAAGCCATGTTCGCCAGTGTCATCCGAGAGAAAACGAATGCCACGCAGTAGATGTTCCAATACACTCCCGCTACCTTCATCGAAATATTTAACATTCTCTTTCAGGAAATCAATATCACCAGTCTCTTTGAGGTAGGCGCAGACGGTCATCACAATCCATACTGGGCCGTCTGAGTAGTGATGGGGTTGTATCGGCATCCAGCCACGAATACCATGACCATCATTGTGTTGATGTTCCAAGGTTTCAATGATTTTTTCTTTAGCTAGGTTCTGATCAAATATCGCCATGCCCCAGGCATCCTGCAAAGTGTCACGGAAACCGCGAGCCCCGTCGCGCCCGAATTCAGCACAGAGCAGAGTCTGCTGTTTAGCCCAGATATTGGTCAGAAAATTAATTTTTTCATCTGGTGTAGTAACCGTAACCGCATCAATCATCGTCGTTTTCTGCTGTTTGAAAAAATCCCATGACTGTCGCCGGTTCTCCGGTTTAGTAAGCTTGGCAATTAGCCGATTTTTTTCTTCATTAGTGTCAAAAGAGCCGATTAATACCGTAATATTGGCTGTTTCGCCGGGCTCGATTACCTGTTCAATCACGAGGCATCCAGCGGGATATTCAAACCCAGTCTCAACGGCTGGAAATTTACCGGAAATCAAAGTTTCAGGTTGAATAAAACTACCATAAGTACCGGTGAAATGACTTTTGCTCCCACACCAAGTGGTTACTTCAGCATCAGTAGCAACAAAGGCATTATATCTGCTATGTGGACATTCATCGGAGATATTATAACTCACTACAGCCCTATTTTCAGCATCATAAACACTGCGCAGATATGAAAATGGATTTGAAAAGGTAGAATAACCACCGAGATTGAATTCAATAAACGGTACTAGGCGAATGTTTTTAGTTGACGTGCCGGTATTGGTCAAAGCATATTCCCATATCTCCACCGGTTCATCATGAGCTAAATAGACGGTGCTGATTGCTGTAATATCACTGTATTTCATGGTATAACGCGAATAACTTAGGCCAACTGCACATTCAAATTGCGCTTCCGGTTTGATAATTGGATAATTACCGCAATTCCAATAATCTCCGGTATCGGCATCTTGAAGATAGCAGTAACGATGTCCTTGATGAATCATCTGGACCCGTCCTTCCGGGTGATTATACATCAGAGTGCGGTCATTGAACATGCCGTCACCGCTACCGAACTGGTTGACTCCGGAAATAAGGGAATTATTCCAGAGAAAGTTTATCTGAAAGCGTGGCGGACGCAGTGCATCAGTAATTATATACTCCCGACCATCTTGGGAGAATTGGCCAAATTCATTTGACATGGTGTTGTTCCTTTAGTTTTTCATTTGCTTCATCAATTCGTCCACCGTGGTAAAGGCCATGGCGACTACGGTATCAGCGGCACCGTAATAGATTGCGATTCTTCCGGTAGCAGCATCGCAGAGTGCGGCACATGGGAAAACCACATTGGGCACATCTCCAACGCATTCATAATCCATCCAAGGTGAGAGAATGTAATTTTCTGAACGGGCGATAACCTTGTCCGGTTGTTCTAAATCCAATAGAGCGGCACCAGCGGAATAGAGCATGCCACTACAACTGTTGAGCACTCCGTGATAGATCATCAGCCAACCTTCGCTGGTTTCAATTGGAATTGGTCCAGCACCGACTTTCACATACGACCAATACCCATCGGCTTCCAATACCAAGCGATGTTCGCCCCAATATTTCATATCTGGACTCTGACTGAGAAAAATATCCCCAAACGGGGTACTGCCTTTATCACTCGGACGGTTGAGCATTACATATTTTCCGTTGATTTTGCGTGGGAACAGGACTCCATTACGATTATAGGGCAGGAAGGCATTTTCTTCCTGATAGAAGTTTTCAAAATCTTCAGTCCAGGCGACACCGATGGTGGGGCGATTTTCGAGCCCATTACACCAGGTTATCCAGTAACGATTCTCAATTTTGACCACGCGTGGATCATAACCATAGGCTATTTCACTACGAATAGCATCAATTTCACAGGTGAACTGCAATGGCTGTTCTGCTATATCCCAGTTAATTCCGTCACTACTGGTACCTTTGTGTAATCGCTGTCGCCGGTCACGATAATCAACTCTAAACACACCAATAAAGCCATCCTGCCAAGTGACAACTGCACTATTGAAGATACTGTTGGCCGGTCTAATCTGATCGCGTTTGATGATCGGATTTTGTGAATAACGCCAGACAGTATCATAAGATCCAACCGGTTTATCCTGCCACGGCAAGTTGGGAATATTCTCCCCTATAATTTTTACTTTATTCATATTCAAATTTTCCATTATAATTATTGGTACTGGCAATAGGGACTTGGTGCGGTGGAACAGGTCTCCTACTAAATCTGCTACATCGCATTGGTTGGCTGTTGAGCCTTTTTTATAAACTCCTGATAAAGCTGAGCTTGTGAATCATTATTTTTTACTAATTTAATCTGTTTCACCACTGTACTGATATGGGCGTTGACGAATGCTTCACCTTTGGCTTTAGTACATGAGGTCCCATCTGCCCGAAAATGTCCCGGCTGGTTTGCATACCACCAAATTGCAGATTTGAGTCCCAGTTGTTCAAACTCTTTATCGCGTTTCAACGGCAGACCATAATCGCCATATTGTGCCATTTTTACCAATTCAGGGAAGAGGTGTAACATGGAGCTGGTTTCAACTTCACCGCCATGCCCATCAATTTTTGCTTCAGCAACACCGACAATACTGTTTCTATCTTCCGGCGCTAAACCGAAACTTGAATAGACCATATAATCTTTCTGCTTATCCAGTAAAGTGAAGAGCAAATATGCCAGCATATTATTATTTCCGCCATGGCCGTTAAGAATAATAATTTTCTTAAATCCATTGCGGGCAATCTCATCACAGATCCGAACCAGCAGTGGAATTATTAAATCTTCACCCAACGTAATCGTTCCAGGTACCATTTTCGCCTCCAGAATCTGACTGAGGTAAAATTGTGGAAACACCATTGCCAGTTCCTGTTCAGCAGCCAATGTAGCAATACGATGACTGTAGATGGCATCCTGACCTAACGGCAGATGATCGCCATGTTTTTCCAGTACGCCTAACGGTAATATGCAGACGCCACCACATTCATCTACAGCCTGTTCAAATTCAGGTGAAGTAATCAGTTCCCAATTCATAATAAAAGCTCCGATTAAAGATTATTATTGCCAAACTTTGATATAATCGACATAGGTGAAATCCGGTAGTTTTTTGGCATTATTGGGATTGCCGGACCAACCACCCATTTCGTCAGAGAGCAGTAGGTGCAATGGGACACGGCAGACGTCGCCGGCATCAGTGCGCCAAGTCTCTTTACCATCGACAAAAAAGATATAACCGTCAGGCGACCAATCGACCGCATAGGTATGCCAGCCCTGGTTAATGCCTGGAACTTTGACATGATTACCAACTGAAGAGTGGTCTTCGTTATAGCCATCCCAATGCAGAGCATGACTGGCTTCATCT
Organism: Hyalogyrina grasslei; assembly: GCA_034780735.1. NCBI lineage: Eukaryota > Metazoa > Mollusca > Gastropoda > Hyalogyrinidae > Hyalogyrina > Hyalogyrina grasslei. The sequence continues at coordinate 13,944 of JAUZSW010314420.1, forward strand.
TTATGACGCCAAGGCAGTTCGACAATATCAATCTCTGTGCCGTCACGCCCCATATCGCCCACCTGATTGGTGCTTTTAGCGGTCAGCCAGACACCGGGCCAATGACCAACTTCACGTCCAACCTTCACTCTAGCTTCAATATAGCCATATTTAACGGTGAATTTACCGGCGGTATTAACTGCGCCCATGGCAAATTTTCCACTTTTTTTATCTTTTTTAAATTCCAGTACTAGATGACCTTTACCATCAAGGTAGGCACATTGTTTCAGCCATAATCCGCCACGACGTTCCTGATCGCCACTGATGTTCCAGCGTTTTTGGTTAATCTTAGTGCCGTTGAAATCTTCAGTAAAAACCAATTTTGCCTTGGTTTTATCCAACGGTTGACGCTGGGTTATTTTGCGTCTGCCGAGATTTTCGTGACGAATGATAATATCATCAATGGAGACCTCTGCTTGACCTTTGACACCAACTTCTAAACAATAGTCATTAGCCTGCCAAATATCAAAGACGGTAAACATCGTTCTCTGTTCGCCCTTGACACCACTGGACATTCGCATGCCACGATCCATGGAGCCTGGACCAAATTTAGTCGACCTTGCCAGCATATAGACCTTGGCTTTACCGGTTTTATTATGCATTGTATATTTTAAAGTGACATAGTAGCGATTGCCAGCTTTCAATAGTCCGGGGGGGAGTTTTAGTACATTATTCCATACTTTACCGTTGTTCATGGTATTAATGGCAACACTCTGTTTGCCGGTGAGAACTTTTGCTTTATCCTGAGTTATTTTACCGTCGATAAATTTAACTTGACGCTTAGAGTTTGGTTCAAAATCAAATATAACCGCATTTTTTTTCGCTACCGCCGGTATTCTTGCCATGATTTGCTCTGCTTCAGTTAGGGCTTTAAATGGCTTAAGTGGGGTTAATTCAATATTGTCCACCACCACTTCAGCATTACCTTTAATTCCCAGCATTAGTTCATAATCATTGCGGTCACCAATATTAACGGTATAGTCAAACTGGTCACTGCCAGGAGTAATATTAGTGACTTTATGCCAGCCTAGATCATACTTCCCCCAGCCTTTGCCTTTTGAACGCAATAGTGAATAGAACATTGCCCCTTTATCAGCCTTGAGTACTCTGTATTTTAATTTAATTCTATAACTGTAATTGCCAGCAATTAGTCCCGCATTGGTAGTGAAAAATTCAAACCATTTTTTATTTTTATCCCGAGAGTCAGCCAATATCGAAGCTTTGCCGGCGATGATTTTATTTTTATCCTTAGTAACAGTTCCACCATGCAGGGTATACTTTTCACCTGATGAATCAAAATCCAAGGTGACAGTTTTAGCATTTTTCGCAGTTAGTTCAGTAGAGCAACCCAACAGCATTAGACTGCCGATCACCGCAGTTAACAATTTACCCTTATAATTCATCTTTTTCGTTCCTTATATTCATATTTACTTCAATTTTCATCCCATCGGTGATCTCAGTCAACGGTAGCAGGGAGCCTGCAATAATTTTGCCATTGTCAAGTTTTAGACACTCTACCCCATGCTCTATTCCAGCGGGGTTATTAACGGTTATGTAGATGCGTTTGCCACGGAATACTCGTTCCATAGTAAACTCTTTCCACGTTGACGGAATTGCCGGGTCAATGCGCAGACCGTTCAATTCAGGTTGTAGTCCCAGAATATGTTGGGTTGCGGCAAAGTAGCTCCAGGTTGCCGTACCACTAAGCCAAGGTAGGCGACTGCGACCATGCAGTGGACTGTCTGGTGAATGGGTCCATTGAGCATAGACATAGGGTTCAAGTTGTCGAGTTTTGATATCATTATTCTGTGCCGCTGGCAGATATGATCTGAAATGGCGATAGGCACGATTACCTTCGCCCAACATACAGTCAGCAATCACTGCCCAACCTTGAGGATGTTGAAATATTCCGCCATTTTCTTTAACGCCAGGCAAAAATAGTACTGCCCCCATTAGATCATAGTCTATTTTGCGGTAGGCTGAAGCATGGAGCATACAGCCATAATCGGTCGCCAGATGTTTGTCAACACTTGCCATTGCTTGCGTGGCCTGCTCAGCGGTTGCTGCCCCACTAATGACTGACCAGCTTTGCGGATTAAGAAAAATTTGACCTTCGTCACATTTTTTTGAACCGAATAGACTTCCATCTTCCGGTAGGGCACGAATAAACCATTCACCATCCCAGGTATGTTGTTGCAATGCTAGGTCAAGTTCACGCAAATGTCCAGCTGCCCATTCTGCGGCCACTGTATCATCAAGTAATATGGCAATATTATGATAGGTTTTAAATCCGAAGCGTAACTGAAATGAGACAAATATTGTTTCCCCTTTGGCCCCTAGAGTAATACAATCATTCCAGTCTGCATGCAGGCCACAGGCCAAATTATGAACTCCCATATTAGCGAGATTAAATTCTAGGGCCTGGCGTAGATGAGTAAATACCGTTGCTTCCCCCTGGTCAGCGTAAGGAATAATTTCATGATAAAAACCAAGATCACCGGTTTCTGCCACATAGGCTGGAACAGTATTAAATAGCCATAGGCAATCATCCGCACGCTGTTTAGTCGGGTCACAAGGCGGCATAGCACCAGCTTTGAAGTGAACTGGATCAACTACCGGTTGAGCACCACCCTGCGATTCTTGACCGCTTAACATCAATTTTAACCGCTCTTTGGCGGCTTTCGGCACGGCAGGTAATACGCCGAGAATATCCTGAACGGTATCTCTAAAGCCAAAGCCGTCACGGTCGATGCCGGTATAGACAAAACTGCATGCCCGGCTCCATTCAAAGGTCATCAATGCGTTGTAGCTATTCCAGATATTGACCATACTATTGAATGCTTCATCTGGTGAATTTACCACAATTTTTCCCAGTCGTGCGTGCCAATGATTTTTTAGTTTTTCCAGTTCGGTTTCGGCTCGCTCAACAGAGGCAAATTCAGCGCGGATCTTTTTGCCCGTAATTGATGCCTGACCAACACCCATTAAGAGCACCACGGTTTTAGTTTCTCCAGGTGCAAGGGCTAGTTTTGACTGCAAAGCGACACAAGTCGTATCGGCATAAGCTACAGATTTATTACATTGTCCGTTAACCACCGCCTGTGGCGCAGCATATCCACCACCAGCACCGAGAAAGCTATCACGTTCAAAATCATAACTGTCGACGGTCAAATCACCCGCCTGCATCATATACCACCATCTGCTCTGGGCAGGAATAGCAAAATCATCTTTAATTGGTAGATTAGGCAAATTACCGCCAGAAACCATATCATCAAACCATTCACAATGGCTTATCGCATTAGAATATTGTTGATTAAACTCATCATTGATTATTTCCCACGACGAAGTAAATTCGGCATAACTGAAGAGATCAAGCTTACGAGACTTTGCATCATTATTGGTTATCTTCAATATCCAGTATTCAAACTCTTGATCCAATGGGATAAAATAGGTCGCTTCGGTAGAAATTTGGCGATATTCAGCACTCATAGTCATATAGGCGGTTCCCATACGACAACTACTTGTATATTCTGCCAACGGTTTAGCCACTGGCAACCATGAACTACTCCAGAAGTCGCCATCTGCACTGTCCCGCAGATAGAAAAAACGCCCCGGTTGTGATGCTGGTGGCGTAATATAGGAGTAACGTAACAATCTGCCAGTTGATGGTGAATGAGTAAACGAGTACCCCTGAGCATTATTACCGTAGACTGCACCATAGGTACGATTGCCACTGTAATTTGTCCAAGGTTGCGGAGTATCAGGGCGAGTAATCACATACTCGCAATTATTATCATCAAAATAACCATAATTTGTGTTTTTCATAAAATACTATGCTTGTTAATTATTATTAAAATTTAATAGGAATTTGTGTTTTCCTAAGTTAGAAAAAATATTTTTGTCAACGAATTTTTCGAATTAATGATTATCTTTCAGCCTGTATACTCTGCTAACGCATTGCATAACAGTCTAAATTTTAACCATTGCATTGAACGCCTCTGCCTTCACTGCTAACTGATAAGAGCTTTCCATGACAGCGTACTATATTTGTCAACATCATCATCAGTTTTATTTAAATTAAGTAATTTACCATCGACGAGTTGTGAACTGTTTTCTGCGGCTAAATGGGCCATGAAATGTTCACGAATAGGAGCGACTAAGCTCTCATCATCAGCTAGGTTAAACTCATCCATTGGATCAACCGATTTATCAAATAGCAATTCAACGCCATCATCGGCAAAATAGAGATATTTATATTGCCCTTCAATAAACATGTGAGAATTATCAATTTGTCCATGCAGGTTTTCGTGAATAGCCAGCTGTTCACCAGTAATTAGTGGCATCATACTTTTACCAGTAATATCTGCTGGTGGCTTCACGCCAGCAATATCACAGAAGGTTGGCAAGAGATCGGCTAATTCTACCAAGGCATCGGTTTGAACTCCACGCAAGGTTTGCATTTTTGCGGGGAAACGCATCATAAATGGTAATCTGGCCGCTGGGTCAAGGAATGTTGCTTTAAAACAGGTTCCGTAATCAAAAAGCATTTCACCATGGTCGGCAGTAAAGACAACAATTGTATTATCCCACACCCCTTTGCTCATCAACGTTCCAAATAGGCGGCCAAGTTGATGATCAACATTGGTCACTTTGCCGTAGTAGACCCCTTGGGCCTTGCGACGTTCATGTTCATTCATATTTTCATGGGCATTGGAATATCTGATCTGTTTTAGTGCATAGGGGGCATTCTCGCCAGCCCATGTTGGATTGACCGGTTCGGGCAGGGGCTCATGGTCATACATACTATAATATGGCTCGCGCGCTACATTTGCTGGATGGGGATCTTCCATTGATACACAGAGAAAAAATGGTTGACCGCTTTCATGTTCCTGCTCCAAAAAATCAATACCTTTCTGAACGCACCAATTGGTATCCTGCATCTCTTCTGGACAGTTTGAGAGCATTGGACTTAGTTCATTCATGCCGATGCCGGTAGATGGGGCTATTCCGTATTTTTTGAGATGTTCCTGGTGACGGACATCGGTGGGGATAACGCATTCATAACCGGCACGACTATCATGTTCAGTGTGCCAATGCGTTTTACCAATCAACCGCGTTTGATAGCCTGCGCGGGTCATAATTGCACCGAGAAACTGGTCACGTTCACGTTCAATGCGATATTCAGGCGAAAATGATGGTCGCCCATAAATATGAGATTGAATACCGGTAATCATGGTGGTACGCGCAGGAATACAGATCGGACAGTCGGTATAGGCACGGTTAAATAGTACCCCTTCCTTGGATAACATATCCAAGTGTGGGGTACGAATTACTGGATGACCGCTACAACCCAGCATATCGGGGCGCATCTGATCAGAGATTATAAATAGAATATTTGGTTTCATTACTTGTTTCTCTTGTTGTATTTCGGCAATGCCGAGTTTTTTATACTCCATGAGTACCTACTAGGGACGCATGGACAAATGGATAACAGAAGCGAGGTTCTGTATTATCAATCTAAAATATATTAATCGTTAATTCTCGTCTTATACATTTTGTACCCGACCTCACGAATTGCTGCAATGGTCAAAGCGTAAGGCGTATCGCAGATGTCAACTAGCCCAACTTGATGATTTTCACCATCAAGTGGACGTCCACTCATGGTTTCATCACGGTATTGGAACCAGTGAGCACCAATAATTAGGGGATTCTTCAATGCACTGTTAACATATTGCTTTAGAGCCGTGGCACGTTCTTCTTGGTTATTTACTGGTACTAAGCCTGGACCGAAGACGCCGCGATCCGGTGCGCCGAAATGGAATTCACCAATAACAACCGGTTTAGTAAGTTTCGTTGGTGGCTGCCAGGCTGCGACTGTCTGACGATAAAGGTTGAATGAGACGACATCACAATATTTGTTGGCAACTTCCGTAACCACGGGGTTAACTTCAGCGAAGCGACAGCCTAAGTAGAGTTTATCTGGAGCATATTTTCGCATAATACGTTGGCAGGTTGAAAAATATTTTTCCGCAGTAAGATGACAATAATCCTCTAAATCAGCTTTTGCCCCTGCCGGAGCTTTGATCTTGCTTTCTAATGCGTTCCAGGCTTTATAGTCTGTTTCCCATACTTTATTCAGAGCCTTAATTGTCGAATACTTCTTTTTCAACATCGCAATCAGTGCCTGTTTAGCTGGTTGATTTTTCGGAGCTTTCAACACTGAACGACCAAGGGTTGATGCGGTACCCCAACTTAACTCATTATCAATAAAAAATCCGATACAATATGGATCCTTATTCCTTTGTATACCCTGCTTTTTAGCGCGGCGTTCAAGAAATTGTTCAAACCTCGGATCAAAAAAATCGGGGAACGGTTTAGTGGTAATCCCCCAGGCGCGAATTTTCGGTGAATTATAGTATATCCAGGTGGCATAAGGGGTTTGCGGTTGATCAATCACTTTACCTTTAGACCAACATGCCATGGTATTCATGCCCCAACTGCGGAGACGGCTATTCGCTAGAGAAAAAGAGTGCTCTTGCCAATCTTTGCCATATTTACGTAACAAATTAGCCCGGCCAAAATCAAAAGTTTTAAGCTTTTTGCCTTTATAATCACCGCGGACACTTGTTCCTGTTGAATAAAACTTTGATTGTACATCACCGGTTGTCGGTGGCAGTTTTTCAAACCAATTATCGCGCAATTCTACAAATGTAGCATTGCCATTACGAACACAAGTTGGACCGAAAGACCAGAACAGTCGTCCCATTGGATCTACAAACCACCATTTGCCTTGATACTGTTCTGTACGAAAATGTCCGGTGGCTTTAAGTTTTGGACCCTTAGTCCAACCGCCGAATTTATCTAAATCAGCTGGCCCAGGATGAGCCTTTAGCTCTTTTATTTCTCGATTACGCTGGTTGATTAAATCAGCTGTTGAGTGAGTTTTGCCCGGCCAATCACGATGTCTGTATTGACCAAGTTCATCGACAAATGGCATGAACGGTTTAGGTACGGCTGTTTTAAAGGCAACTTTATCAAAAACACCGGTAGCCCGGATATTATCGACAATTAATGTTTGGTCGCGGGCAGGGCGGAAACCGAAGAACTGAATGGAGATAATCTTTGCAGGGTCAAGCGTGGCTCCATAACTAGTACCATCAGGGTAAAAATGCATTCCTTTAAGAAGCTCTTTAAATTTATTTGGCGATTGACGGTTGAATCTGACGGTTAAGGTTCTGGTTTCTCCTGGAGCAATAGTTATTTTACCGCCACTGTTATTTTTTCTTCCCGTTGCTCCCTGGTTATCAACTCGACAACCTACTTTTATCGACTCCTTGCCTGGATTGGTAAGATCTGCTTTGATATAGTTATAGTTTGACAGATCCCACTTGCCACTGATTGACATACTTGGCCATGCTTTGCTATGGCCAAGGGTAAACTTCAGGGCTTTGCCGCCCTTATAATTGACAACCTGAGCCTTAGAGTCATTAACTTTTAATTTTTTACTGCTGAAATTGGCAAAATCTTCAATCATAAATTGGTTGGTGATTTTTGGTGATGCCGTATGTGCAACAACGCAGATTAACAACAGACCAGTCACACTCAACAGATATTTTCCAACATTTTTTTTCATTAATAACTCTATTTTTTATAATTTGTAATTCGTAATTGACGCTTCGCTCTGGCGTTCCGCTAGCCTTTACGGCTCCGCCTTCGCTATAATCCGCAATTTATAATTAGTAATTCATAATTCATAATTCATAATTCGTAATTCTTAATTCTTAATTCGTAATTCGTAATTCGTAATTCGCAATTCGCAATTCGTAATTGACGCTTCGCTCTGGCGTTCCGCTAGCCTCTATGGCTTCGCCTTCGTCATAATTCGTAACCCGTAATTGACGCTCCGCTCTGGCGTTCCGCCAGCCTCTGCGGCTCCGCCTTCGTCGTAATTCGCAATTGACGCTCCGCTCTGGCGTTCCGCCAGCCTCTGCGGCTACGCCTTCGTTATCTCCCCGGGGCAGTCGTTCCTTGATACCACTCATTTTTAATGATTTTTGATTTACATTTAGCTTTGGGGTTACGAATAACTTCTAGTACCATGTCAGCGGCCTGCATACCCATTGCCTGACGGTTGAAAGTTACTCGTGATAGGCCTGGCCAAATATTGTGGGTTGCTTCGGTTTCATCGCATGAGGCCAACGCAAAATCACGTCCGACACATAACCCATGATTCATCGCATGAAAGGCAACTCGTTGTGCCAATGTTTTATCTAATGTAATAATTGCAGTTGCTGGAGACAATTTTGAAATCAGATTTTGTGATGGTCTATTTTTTTCATCAAATTCATGAATAAGTTCAATTTTTTCAAGAGTACAATTATTATTGGCCTTAACTGTATCAAGTACCCCTGCATAACGGTCACGACGGCAATGGTGCAAAGTTAGATCTTCAAGGTCACCCTCTTCACAGATATAGATAATTTTTTTATAGCCTAATTCAATAATTTTAGTTGCTGCCAATGCACCAGCATAATATTCATCACGTCCAATGCAGCGTAGCGGATGATTTTCATTCGTGTCAGCCCAGATACAATTAGGTGATAATTTAGTGAATTTTTTACTATACAAAATGTTCGTGCATAATACAATAATACCGTCAAATGAATTATCACCTAATATATTATATTCTTCCTTAAGTTCATCCAAACAGACGACAGACAATGAATAGCCATTAGGCCTGAGTACTTTATCTATGCCCATAATCTGTTCAAAATCAAATAGCGCTGAATATTCACCAGAAATAATAACTCCTATGCGGTGAAATTTATTGTTACGCATGGCGCGAGCTGCTGAATTAGGGACATAATTCAGTCGTTTAGCTATTTCTCGTATTTCATCCGCCTGTTGTTTGGCTCGAGGCCAGATATCTTTACTTTTGCCGTTCAGTATCCGTGAAACGGTATTTACCGATACATTTGCTTGGGTTGCAATGTCTTTTAATGTTGTCATTTTTTTACCTCAATTCTCAATTTGTTAACGTAATCAATTTGTGCTATATTACAGTTTGTGAACGTTCTCATTTTGAGATTACAGTAGCTTCTTAAATTAAAATAGCAAATAAAAATATATTTCTCCACAAAACTAAAGGTTACAGACCATTTTAGTCCTCAGTCAGGACTCAGGACTGCTGGATACACTTATCACTCACTCACTCACTCACTCACTCAATTATTAATCATTAATCGTTAATCATTAATCGTTAATCGTTAATGATTAATCGTTAATCATCAATCGTCAATCGTTAATAATTATTTTCTCTGCCAAACTCTGACATATTCAATGATAAATTTTGCTGGTAGTTTACTGTCATCAACGACTCCGTTAGTACCCCAACCACCGACTGGCATCGTAAATTGGATAAACCCTGGTACACTTGCAACTCTTTTATTGCTCCAAGTCCCAACAACTCGACCATTGCAGTAAAATGTAACCTTGCCCGGTTCCCATAGTAATCCAGTAGTGACAAAGCCTCCGGCGTCGGGCTTGAAGTAGATGTCTTCGGTGCCTTTACTTTTATGTTTGCCTTTGGTGTAGCCGTCCCAGTGCATGGCGATATTATAACGGAATGGACCGAAACGTACCAGATGTTCCATAATATCAAATTCCATACCACCATTAGCGGTATCACGGCGATTTCTGCCTTTAAAGCTTTTGCCGCGATCAGGCATCATCCAGAATGCTGGCCACATGCCAAGTGTTTTTGGTAATTTCATTTTTGCTTCAAAATAACCATACTTCTGGGTAAATTTACCATAAGTAGCCGCAAGACCGGTCAAATATTTACGTCCTTTAAATTTAGGTTCATCAAATTTCAGATCTTTGGGTTTGGTACAGGTTATGACCATATAATCATTTCTTATTGCAACATTATCTCCGGTATTGACTGAAACCTTGTCCCACCAACTCGGATTATAATTAACCATGGTTGATAATCCATCAGTTTCAGCAAAAGTTTTTTTATTAGGAATTGCCCATTTAGCTTCGTCAATGACGGGTGCTGTAAAGTCATCAGAAAAAGTTTTGACCCAATTCCCTGGGATTGGTGGTCGCGTGCCCAACCATTTAGGTGGAGTCGCAGTTGCAATAGATAATTTGACTTTTTCTAAGCTTAGTTTTACTGGGTCGCTGTTTTGGGTTATAGAAATTGCCACTGCAGAAATTTTATCACTGGCAAACTTGAAGATATCTTGATCGTTTGGATTCCATATCTTATCAGTAACAAATGAGACAAGCAGTTGACCTTTGGTGCCTGGAGCAATGGTTTTGCTGCCGGTTACACAATGATTGGTTCTACTGCTGTTTGGATTATCAACTCGACAAATAACCGTTGCGGCTGTCTTGCCAATATTACGGACCGTAAATTCGACTTGATTGCCAGCCGCTAGATTCCATGATCTGCCGTTAGCAGGTTTGATTAAAAGTTCGGTTATAGCTCTTTTATTATTTGCTGGAAAGGTGATTGTCACGCCTTGTTGGGTGATCCTTGTTTTAGTCCCACGATTTTTAAGTTGGAGCTTTGACAAAGATTTTCTATCAACCATGATGCCGTTAATCGGCTTAATTTTTTTTGCTATGCGATTTTGGCTTTTTAGATCAACCTTACCAGTTGTTGCCTGAATTGAATTTATCTTTAACTTAGCTGATTGTTTTAGATTTGAACAATAGATTAGGATATTGCTAACTTTGGCGGGATCAAGTTTGAACCCCGGTTGTCCCCATGAATAACCAAAAATAACCGTCACAGTCTTAGTTGCACCTGCCGGAATCATGGTACCAGTGCAGTTCCAAGGATTTTTTCGCCAATCGCCCGGATTATCAACTCTGACAAATACTTTAACTCGCTGTTCAGCCAGATTGGTAATGCCAACTTCAACTTTATTATAACCTGAAAGATCCCATGTTTTTGTTTTAGGGGTAATTTGAATGCCAGGAAAACGGTTAGAACCAACGAAACAATTTACTTCAAGAACTTTTCCATTGTCACCATCAACAATTTTATATTGAGCTCCACTCTTGCCGTTCAGCTTTATATTTGCCTCAATATTAGGTTGATTAAAGTCAATGAATTCCTTGGAGTAACTAATGCTATTCAGCAAAAAAACAGTAAAAAGTACTATGTAAAATTGATGTTTTTTGTTCTGCATTAGACATTGAATTTTGGGATGATAGAACATCGTATAATCTCCTTGCAATTATTAGACTTAAAAGTTTTTTGCGATCCTGTGTTTGGCCGTATATCGTTGCCCTATTCCGTAATAACCTTTATATGGCCTGAATTTGTGAAAAAATAGACAATAGAAGCAATTTTAAAATCTTGTCCTTAATTGCAATGTGAAAAATTTCTTAATCGATAATCGACCGGATAATTTTGAATTTATCTCCGTCGTGATCATCTAACGAAGCAGATATAGTGCTGCAGAAAATCACGAAAAGATAAAAGACAATAAAAATAGCTTAATTTAAATGGTAGTTTTTTACAGTTAAAACAAATCCTTGACTAATAACTTTTCAGCATATTTTATCGCCTCTTTTTTACGGATTCAGAAGATAATTATTTTAACAACCCAACTTGCCCCGCAATATACTTTTTATTGTCAGATGAAATATATTTGGTATGATCCGTATCCGGGGAGAACTGTCCACGGTGACTACTGGCATGTCCATCAACAAATGCCATATTGACACTGCCGTTATGACGATTTGCCCAGTTATAGGAACTGCCGCTGGTCGATGCATTATACTGGTCAACCCATGGTAAAGGATCTTGCCACGAAAGCCACGGATAATTATTCCATGCTCCAGCAACCCAAGTGGATGACATTCCGTCAATAAAGGAGATCATTCGCCCAGGCTTATTAATTCTAGCAATTTTGGCTGTTTTCATATTCCATGCTCCATCATTTATGGCTACCCCAGTGCTGTTTTGATTTTTGTTGCGACTGGTATTTAATGCAATTGAAGTATCTTTATATAATTCACCATAGGTCGCATCTTGAATAAGTTTGCTTGAATCATGTATCCCGCGAGCCGCAGGACAAACTGCAATACTGTTAGCTAAAACATTTCCCCAGCCCCAGGCTATCTTGTTTTTGAAGTATTGACCCAATAATTTATGCCCTGCCCAGTAGTTCTTTTGCCCGTCAACAATTGCTTTGTAATTGCAATAATAACCATCATAGTCATCAACATACTGCAACATACATAACTGCAATTGCTTCATATTACTGAGACAGGAGATTGATTTTGCTTTGTCACGAGCCATATTTAATGCTGGCAATAACATACTGGCGAGGATGGCAATAATAGCTATCACGACCAAGAGTTCGATGAGGGTGAATTTTTTAAGCCGCTTACATTTAGCGGCTAACGACTTAATTACGGATGCTGCGATTAACTGTTGTTTTCTGGTACACATAATACAATCTCCTTCTTTTTGGGTTAAACGGCTCAGCAAAAAAGTAATTGATATTTTTTTAATAAAAATAATATTAATTAACAATTTTAATGAACCATAAAATATCCCAATCGCGGGATATTTATCAAATTAACATCATTCATAACGTTGGTAATTTGAGAACGTTACTAAGTTGTCTATTTAGAGTATACTGTAAATAGATGAATAAGTCAAGTGTTTTTTTTGTTTTTTTTGAATTATTTTTTTAATCTAATAGGAAATTGTATTTTCCTTTCATTCGATGTTCGATGTTCAATGTTGAATGTTCGACGTTCCGACG
>JAUZSW010315531.1:0-26733 GCA_034780735.1 Hyalogyrina grasslei
TATTGGCTGACTAGACTCAATCGAATTCATACAAAAATCATCAAAATCCTTACAACGCAATCCTACTGATAAGTTAGCGACAGTATCCACCGACAAAGTATCAAAAAGCTTTACATCATTTACCTTTAGGGCATAGCAAATAAAACTCTCCAACTCCTCTTTGTTTGGACGCGGAATATGAATTGATACAACTGAACTATCATCATGTTTAATTACATTACTAGCCTGCTTTGGATTTCGTTCAATAAGAATCACAGGATTACCTGTACTTCTAAGCGGACTATCCAAAGACGCCCAACGCTGAAGCGTTACAGCTGGCACTGACTGATAGTCATTTTCTGAAAGTATACTTTCAACGTATTCGACAACCACAGCCGCCTTTCTTTCTCCTTTTTTAGAATTTCCACAAGAGAGAAGTTTCTCGAGAAGTTTAAATACCTCCTCAGGGTCAGTCGGTAAAATACCTATTCTCTCACCGTTACCCGCAAGAACTCCGAGTAAACTAGCGGCACTGTCATTCCCGTCTTTTTGATTATTTAAACCAACTGCCACCCCAAATTTTTCCCTCATCGAAAGATCAATTCCTAAAATTTCATCAGCAAACTGAAAGCCAGCCGACTTATCCCAGAAGACCACGATTTCCCGTCCAGCAAGTTGTCGTGCCCAAAACTGGCGCAGAGTTACAAATTCATCCTCAAAAGGAAATAAGTCTGCAACATTGCCAGATAAAAGAAAAACGTATCCAAGTTCAGCCGTATAGAATCGAGTGAAGTACTCAAACCAATTATGTGCCGAAATTTTTTTATTAAACATTTTATTTATCCCTCCACATCTTTAAGGATTTTAGAAATCTCTTTCATAGTAATATCCACACCATAAAAATCTGGAAATCCAGTTTGTTGAATTTTACCATCAGTATCAAGCATGAGCTCAGTCAATTGACTTTGCCCGAGAACTTCCTCTAATTTGATACGATTAGAGAAAAAATAAAGTTTCTGATTTGCCGAGCCACGATATGATTCATGACATAACTCTGCCTGCATAAAGGGTCCATCAATCAAAAGATCAACTTCTGAAAGTAGAGCATTCCAATCCTCATGATTCTCATCCTGCAACTGTTCTAGCGTGTATCCATTATAACAAACCACCGTCAATTCACACTTTCGCAATCTCTTTGCCAACTCAGCTAATATTTTAGCTTGCGCAAATGGCTCTCCTCCCGAAAAGGTAATTCCGTCAATTCCGTCAATCGCCAAAATTTGACTCTCAAGCTCATCAACAGAAATCAAGTTCTTGATGACAGATTTTTGAGTATAAGGATTAAAACATCCCAGACAAGACCGAGGACATCCCTGCACCCATGCGACAGCTCTCTCCCCAGGTCCATTAGCATGTGATCGAGGAGAAAAATTGTAAAGATTAATCAGAGACATAACATCACCCCCTCTCAATTACTTGACTAAATTTCTTAGTTTCAACTACCGCTGACCGATCAACATCATTCCTTATTTGAATGTCATTAACGCTACTCACCACACCAAGAGTCTCTAGCTCCTTAGCAACTTTTGCCGCAGCTTTGAAACATGTCTTACCCTCAAAACCGATCATTTCAGTACCAATTACACCATCATCAGTAAGAATCACTATTTCTTTACTCATATCATCCTCCCATATTAATCACCAGCTGTAGCTGATGAGTTTCATTATTAACCTTAATTTCAGTTCTCTGTCCTTTTGCCGTAGCAATCATCGCTCGTGCGGCAAAATAGCACGCCCCGCCAAGAACTTTTTCCAACATATTCTGAAGCTTTTTTCGACAATTTTTTTGCTCTTGATAATAAAAATCACCAATTACGACAAGCGTACCATCCTTACCAACAGCAAGACCAAGCCCAGCAAACTTGCGCGACGATACCCCACCCTGAACATCTAGAGCACAAATTATTTTTTGACCATCAAATTCGGTAACCTTATTACCCTCCCAATCTAAAATATGATCAGAAACCTCAACGCCCTGAAGAGCTAAAAGTTGACATGCTACCTTAATACCCTCCCTCAACACAACTGGATGAACAGTATCAAATCCAATTATTTTATAGCTTCCATTATGAGACATCTCTTTCCTCCTTTTTAAAGCTTAAGATTGCCAATTCTTTTATTTACTTGTGCAAAGTAACCAATCACTTCCTTTTTGATCATCTCGCTAAGTGTTTCACCAACCTTATTTCTAATCTTTTTTACCTCATTACGCGTTTTTCTTTGAAAATATTTTTTGTGTTTTTCATCACTTTCCATCAAAGACATTTTTACACTCTCTCTTAAAGAATCCTCCAATGCGGCAGATCTACTTTTTAGGTCATCTAGCGCATTATTAACATTGAGTATCACCTTATTACATTCATCCAGCTTTCCCAATATCTTCCTATCAAACAATTCGACTATTACATCCATTGATGGAACATTGCTGTTTTGAGAATATAAGGCAACCTTATCAACATAAATCTCAGAATCCAACTCAAAAAAATCAAATTTATCACTAAACCTATCAAATAACTCATCACGTGTCACTTTTTCAACAGTGGCTCCAGTTCCAAATTTCTCAGACACATCTAGTGCAAATTTATACTGTGAAAAAACGAGTATACTACCCAACAACGAATATTGTATAGCTCCAACTTCCCCGTCACTATTTATGATGATAAAATAATCAAGATCTTCGCATAATTTTTTCTGAATATCCCTACGCCACAACTCTTTTATCCTCTCTTTCATCAATAACCTCCTTAAAAAATAGATTTTATTAGTAACACCAAAAACTTCTATATTGTCAATGAGCTTTGAGAATTAATCTCAACAAGATATCATAATGCTATTTAATATAAATGACAACAGAAACGGATAGTGCATTCATAAAATTGCGTGTATTGACTTATTTGAAGGTATAAAGTACGCTATAAATAATGACCAAAATGGTCGACACTTATAATTTATTTTTGATTTATATGGATAAGACTATTGTCGAACAAATGAAAAAACTTGGATTTTCAGAAAAAGAGATCTTGATATATCTTGCTATTTTACGCTTACAAAGAGCGCGCTTATCACAAATTGTAAAAAATACAAAAATCAAAAGAACCACCGTCTATCACTGTATTGATAAATTATTAGAAAAAGGACTAACAACAGTTGTTACACAAGAAGACAAAAAGTTTTACATTCCTGAAAATCCAAAAGATGCTTTGAATCATTTAGTAAACGAACAAAAGGATGTCATTGCCAATGTTCTCCCTGACCTAAAAAATATCATTGGTGATAATGCTATTTATCCAAAGATTAAAGTTTACCGTCAAAAAGCTGGTATGAGAAAATTACTACAATATCAAATGAACTGTGAAGAAAAATTAATTCGTTATTATCTCTCCGGACTCAATGTTGACGAACTTGTTGGAGAAAAATTTGTAGATGAATTTTTGAAAAAATTAACCAAAAAAAGAATACAGACGGGAGTCAACATAAGAGCTTTGCGATCACTCGACTATACTGCAAAGCGTGACAAGGGCGTCCTGCATTCGCAAGAGTTGCGAACTATCCGCTTTTTACCAAAAAATGTAAAGATTAAGCCTTTCGTGTTAATGTTTGATAATAAAGTAATTATTATCTCATCAACTAAAGAAAAATTAGGCTTCGTAATAGAATCTCAAGATTTCGCCGATGCTCAAAAGACAATTTTTGATCTGTTGTGGAATACTTTAGACGAATAGATTATACCCCATCGCAAACATCTCAACACTCTCCAGATCAACTTAAGGAGTGTGCATAATGAAACCAGAATCAGGCGACCACCTAAGTGCCGCAACAATTTTGTAAAATCTTTTTACAAAATTAAAAAACCACGAAATTCTAAATCTCGTGGTTTTTTATTTAAAAATTTTTCATTATATTAAAAATTGAAATGCTCTCTATAATTGATTATGAAAGTCATTTTCAAGTATTTTTTTATACTAATATTTTACTTCTAAAAATATAAATATAAATTGGTATTAAAATTAGGCAAAAAGCAATACCTAGGACAAAAAATCCTATTTTGTAAGATGTCTGATTTATAATCATACCTAATCCGAAACCTATACTAGCTGTTGTCATTTTTGAAATTTGTTCCCCTATTGATGATATTGTCGCTTTAAATTTTTCATCTTTTAATTTATTCATCATAAAACCACCATTCACTGTTCTCAGTCCATGTTGCAATCCCATAATTAAAATAAATATCGATATAATTATCCATACGTTAGAAACAACTCCTAATAATAAGAATAGACAGCTGAAGATGAGTATTTGAAACAGAAATAAATTTTTCAAAGTAATATTTGCTTTTATTTTACCGCTAAATACAGTTATTATTGAAGTTAAGGCAAAACTAATACCTACAAAAATCCCATAATAAATAATTGGAATTTGAAGAAAGTCTTGATAAGCTGCTCGAAACCCTATTACAGAAAAGAAAAAGCCACTCATAATTCCTAAAAATAATGTATATCTCAAAAATCCAATATCATACACCCTCGTCAAAACCTGTTTAAAATTTGTCATTCCAATTTCTTCGATTTCTTTGTGGGATTTTTGTGGAACTACATATGAAAATACCACACACAAACCTATCACATCTAGCCCAACGGCTATCGCAAAAGGTAATTTAATATCAATATTTACCAAAAAAGGAATTAGAGCTACAAAAATTATAGGAATTATATACCCAATAGATCGTATTTTTCCCATTATTTGTGTATATTCTTCTTCCTTATTTAATGCACTTAATGTCTCATGCATAAAAGCCGCACCTGTTCCTGAAAAAAATGCATACGCAATACTCATCAAGACGCTTCCTAATATCAAAAATGAAATATTATTTGCAACTAGAAAAAATGATGATGAAAGTAATAATGCTGTTTTACCAAATATCAAAGCTTGTTTATGCCCAATTTTATCAGAAATATACCCACTAGGAATCTCAAAGAAAAACCCAGCCAAACTCCCAGCTAGTAAAATGGTTCCGATACTTTGCGCAGTCACATTTGGAATCGTTAAATAATAAGCACCTAAAATTGCTGAAAAGATACGTTTATTTGTAATGAGATAAACTGTATGTTTCCATATATTAGATTGTAGATTTTTTTGAACTATTTTGTTATTCATATTTTTTAAGCATACCATATATTTTATTCCATCTTTTGAAAATTCAAATTGACAATTTAAATTTTCAAGTGATAGGGGAATTGAAAAAAAATTCTTTTTCAATTCCCTTTTTGGAGACTATCAAAACCATCTCCAGCCATCATCCTTCGTTTTAAGAAAGAAATGACCAAACTGAGCTGAATAACAGGCATCGGTAATATCACCAACGTTAGCACTTGATGATACCGTCTTGGAAATGCCACATTCACTCTTAAGTCTAATAAAATATTCGACTTTTGAGTCATAATGCTGATTCCATCGACTGTCCGAACAGCTTACTTCAGTTGTGTAACCTCGGACAACCTTAACATCTCCAAAGTCGGAAATTTGTTCAAGCATCCTATGCCAAGATGTATCAAAACATCCGCCCGTTTTTTCATACTGCTCAGTAGCTCCATTCAAAAGCTTTCTAAAGCTTTTAGGAACTTCCGATGGTTCTTTAACAGAATAATCTTGTCTCTCATTATTTATTTGAGACAAAAATTTTGCTATCAAGCGCTCCCGATGACCCCGATGCCAAAGAGCCTTATCTACAAACTCCAAAGATCTCTTAGGCACAAATAGCTCAATAGCGCTGTTGTAATCTACCATCTTGAAGATACTGTGCAAGACTTTTTCACGCATCATTTCTACACGACCAAGCCTATCATTAAGCATATGCTCCCTACTAAGGTCATTCGTTGACATAACAAGACCATTCAACAAACATTTCCATTGCAAAGGACAAGGTCCAATACCTATCCCATATTGCTTAATCTCAACAGTTACTAATTCCGATTTTGTATATTTTTCCATGATAATCTCCATGTATTTGATTTAAAGAACTGTTTCTCCTACAAAATCATGAACTATTCATAATCTTGATTAGAGGGGTAAGAAGTTTAGATTCAAATTTCTTACCCATGAGATATTTATCGCTAAATGTCTAACAATACTTGATCATTATCCTGAGAGATAATTTCCTAAATCTAGCATTGTATTAAAACGACATTTGAAACGATGCCACCAATGGTATTGCAAGTCCAGTTGGCCGATATTTTTTTGTGTGCCGAAAAATTCTAAAACGGGTTAAATTTATGGTGCCAGCTCACCTAGTGAAAAATCATACTTTAAGCTTTCTCAGAAGCCGATTATATTCTTACAGAATACAAACAGACATAGCGCTTATGTCCCTGATTTTTCTTTCTTTGAGATTTCTCGCTAAGAATCCCCTGGTCATTTTAATTTACTCTTACAAAATCATGAACTATTCATAATCTTGATTAGAGGGGTAAGAAGTTTAGACTCAAATTTCTTACCCTTACTGATTACTCAGGATGTACATCCTTTTCATCCTTTTTCTCCTCTTTTTTTCTTTCATCTGGAATACGTCCCGTTCCATTGCACCAATCACAAGGAACATTTGGGTGCCATCCATGAAAACAATTGCCTTCTCCACTTCCACCACACATATGACAATCTTTCATAACTTTCATAATAATCTCCTTGTATATTTTTATAAAGAACTTCTTCACTCCTACAAAATTACGATCAATTCATAATTTTGATTAGAGGGATAAGAAGTTTAGATTTAAACTTCTTATCCGTGAACTTCTGTCATTTGTGCTAAGACTGATTAACTGCGACCTGCACTTCTGCTACCATGCTGATGACTCAACATTGAAGACTCTCATGGTCTCACTGATTCTTCTGGAAAATAACTATCAAATCTTTTTTCTATAGAAGATTCTCCAATTATACCCTTCTCAAAAAAATTCTTAATCATTTTTGGCAAATCTTCTAAAATCTGGTTAATTGCAATTTTCTTTTCGTATCCTTCATTATCTCCGCAAGATTCTTTCCAAATTTGAATCAATGAAGCTAATTTATGATAATCTTCTTCACATCTTCTGTTACATCTCTCTATAACTACTAGCTTCATTCCCTCACTTCCATGTTCATAATCCCCATGGGACCAGATATTTAATTTGAAATGAATTCCGTAACAACAGAGGAAAACTTCATAAGCCTGCCCCCATTCATCTTCACCAAACTTTGCGTTAAAAAAGGTAATTTTAGTGTCGGTTGTAATATTCTTCATAATAATCTCCAATATCTTTCTCAAAAACACATCAGCTTGTCATTAGATGACTTGTATTCCCCATTGGAACATTAGTTGCCTATCGCCTTTTTATGTCGGTTATAGAAGCCCGACTGTTTTTGAGTTGTTTGTTTAAAAGAACTACTTGCTACGAATCTTGTAGTCTCTTTGCACTACTTCATCATAACAGTATATAATACACTATTTTTGCAAGAAAGTCAATATTTATGTCTAGTTTTATGTTGTATAATACTTGTTTTTTGTGTTAAATGCTAGGTTTTTATACTATTTGATATTTAGTAGTCAATATTATTGACTATTTAAGTTATTTGTAATATACTTGTATTATATAAACCTGTAGTAGATGGTCATGACCATCCACTACATTAAAGAAAAACTTATGGAAAAAGTAAAAGCTCTTGAAAATTTGGGACTTAGTGAAAAAGAAGCTAAAGTTTACCTTGCTCTTTTGGAGCTGGGTCAAGCCTCTGCTTACCGTGTGGCGCAAAAGTCAGGCGTCAAAAAACCAACAACTTATGTGTTGTTGGATGAACTTCGTAAAAAAGAATTAGTTATCAAAATGCCTGGAGATAAAACTCAGATGTTCATCGCAAAATCTCCAGAAGAATTTTTCAATACAAGTAAACATCGCATACTCACAGCAACAGAAATGTTACCCGACATCCTCTCTGTCATAAAAAAACAAAACAAAGTACGTACTATGTACTTTGAAGGTGTGGACGGACTACACCAAGCTCTGTGGCATGGAATGAAAGCAAATCCCGGTACTGAACTTGTTGGGTTTTATGCTATGGCTGAAAATATGAGTAAAGAAGTTTATGATATGACCTGGAAGTGGGCAGAAGACACTAAAAAATATGATATTTCAGTACGAGGCTTCGTACCTACACACGATACCATCACAGACTATCGCAAAGCTGACAAAGAATATAATCGTGAAATGCGAGAATTACCTTACGAAAATTATTCCTCCGAAACGTCACTTGATGTAATGGGTGACTTTGTACGAATAGTTGATTTGACTGCAGATAACCCCCAAGCAGTAATCATAGAAAATGAAAGGATGGCAAAAATGGTAAAACAAATTTTTGAAATGATGTGGAAATTAACTACTACAAAATAAAAAAACTCGTGGAACATTCTGCACACATGAGTTTTAAAAAAAATAAAAACCATGTGGATATTACACCCATATGGTTTTTAGATTATTATTCAGAAAGCATCAATGCTAATTGATACTCATTGAAAATTTGACTTTTGTCATAAAAATTCATTAATACCGGGTCGGTATTTTCCTGTAGTATTAGTATGTATTTCACTTCCTCGTTCAATTCCGATTTCAATGTTATGCCAACATTTTTAATATCACCGTCTTGACTGATAAGTTTTATATACACTTCTCCAACTGAAATGACATCTTTTACAATAAGCCATTCACCATCGCTGTTTTTCATTTTAGCTGTCAAACTACGTGTTACAACGTATGTTTGGATGTACTGAATGGTATTGACGATTTTTATCTTCCCTAAATTGAATTCCTTAACAAAAGCTGTTTTTAGCCAATTATTCGCAGCTATAGTTACTAATGCATCTTGTTGTACTAAATTTAAATTTGTACTCATCAGTTTTCCCTCTATGTTTTGTATTACGCACTACTACATAATACGCATTAGTTGATGTTCGGTAAATTGTTTCTGCAATTTATCACCGCCAACATTTTCAGCAACTTCAAATAATTCTTCAAACCATGATTCATCATTTGGAAGCACCTCATACTCTAAGCAATAATCTAGATATGCCAATCCACACTCTGGCGAAGTTACTTCCCAGAGTCGTTCAATCTTTTTGATTGGTGTGGCGTTCTCAAGACCTTCTAGCTGTGCTACACCGCCGGCTGCAAAGCTTGCAAACACTTTTTGTCCAGCCTCTGCAAGCTGCATTTCCAAAACAGGAACTACAGGTTGCATAATTAATAAAATATAATAACGAAAAATATCTAATTCACATTCTTTTGCAATTCTTGTACAATCTTTTACAGCATTCCAAACACACGTTCCAACGTGAGCTTTTTGCTCATTAGATAAATCACTGTAGAAAACTTGTTTCAAGCTATTTACTATCAAACTGCAAGCCGTCCAAATCTTTTTATTCTCAGATAAATCAAGTTCCCATCCATCAGCCTGAAGTTCCTGTGCGAGATTTATTTCTCCTAGATCTTCCACAATAAATTCGACATTAAGCAACTGCAATCCTGCAAGTAATTGTATCTTGTATGCTTTTATGCTTTTTTGCATAGCGGCCTCCTTTTGCCAATTTTTAACTAACTAATCTCGATAAGAAACTTTATCATGCACAAATTAAATTGTCAAATAATATAAATAGCTTTTTTCAATTCCTAAAACAAAAAACAACCCAGCTCTCCCAAACTGGATTGTCTTTTTAAACTTCTTTATGAATAAATTCTATAGAAGTCCCATCAAATTAAACAGTGTCATTGTCATAGCAGGAACTAATGCAAGAAGTACAGCAAATTCTGTATCATTTGAGTGTTTGTGCAATTTGAAACTTTTCATCTGTGCTTGAGATCCTTCTTCTGCAGGAGTTTCAACTTCAGCTTCTGGAGCTGGAGCATCTACTACTGCGTCTTCATCTCCTCCACATTGACAGCCACATGCTGCACACTTTTTTATTTCAGCCATATTTTTATTTTTATTTTATAATTTGTTTTTTATCCTCCTTAACTTTACTTTGTATCACTTGAATACTTATTTGGATTGCGCTTGGGTATGATGCAATATATTGCATGTCACTTTTATATCTTGTTTTTTATAAGCCGAGGACCAGTTTTTCACAATCGACCAAAAAGAAAAACCGGGTGACATTGGTCTCGATGACCCACCCGGCTTTTGATTCATCATATATCTATTATAGCAAACAAAATCGCTTTTGTCAACCTTGTAAAAAATGGTGCGGAATATTTATGCTATACATAATTTCCAACAAACTTCTTATTTTGAATTTGGAAATGGATCCTTTACATCCAACAACTTTGTTATATCAAAAATTGTATTACGCGCTTCCATTAAACTTTTTCTCACCATATCTTTATCTAACATCCTAGATGCTTCTGCCAAATCTAACTTATATGTCATCATTGTGGTAATCTTTATTGATACCTGTTCTAATTTATTCACATTCTCTTTTTTTGTTGTATCTAATTTATGCACACCATCTTTTATAAGATTTTGAATATTATCTGGTAATTGTACAAGCTCCATTTGTTTAAATATATTATCAATATATTTTTCTATCTCTTTTACATCAATTTCTACATTCACATTATCTTGTTCAAATTTCATCATAGTAAAGTCCTATTTATCTTTTTACAATATAATTGTACTATAAGAGTACATGAATATGCAATTTTTTAAAACAAGAAAATTCTATATATTCTGTTGTATATTAACCCTACTTGCAATAGTTGGTTTTCTTGCTCCAAAATTTATCGCAAAAAATGAACCTGTCCCAACTTTCGCGATTCCTCCATTTATAGAAAAAAAGGTTGTCATAAAAGAGCCTGCAAAAATATGGCCTGTGCCTGACATAGAAAGGATGAAAACTCATGGTTGTGTAGCTGATGGACTTCTCAGCGGTTATAATCGTACTAGTAAGGATAAAAAGGTTGTCAAAAAAAGTGAATGTTATTATTTTTCTCGTGCAATTGAAACTTGGCTTGATGCTCCTGATTTTCGTGAGGCTCAAAAAATAAAAAATGAGATTAACCGTAATGACGCTATGTATGGCATGTTTATAGCAGAAGCCCTCAATAAAAAAGAAAATTATATTTACTATGCTGAGAATAGACGCTTTGATTTTGGTGCTATGTGCAAAAAAGGCAGTAAAAACTTTTGGGGTGAACACACTTGTAAGCCTTCATTTGATAAGGAAGAATATCGTAATTATCTAAAACAAATCACCCACGAGGCAATGGACATGAGTATTCAAATCTTTCTGTTTGGACAAATTTACCATCAAGAAGAAGACTTGAACAAACCATGGGCACCTGTAATTGTAGAGGAAATGAGAAACTACGCAAAAAGTAAGAATATGCAAATCATAATTGGTGCGCAGACAAATGATATTGATAACCCTGAGTACTTGAAATTGTTTGATTTTATAGAAGGTGGTGTAGGGTTACATGTTGATGGCACTGTAGAAGACAATCCCTGTTTTTCACGGTGGTACAAAAATGAGGGTGATTGGTGTTGGGCTCTACTATGGGATGATAAATTTAAAGATAATGCAAGAAATATTTTTGTACACCTCGATTGGAGTGCTGTCAAAGGTGATGATATGAGCACCTTTACACGCATGAGTCCAGAGCTACGTCACAAAACATTATATAATTTATATCATAAATTTAATGCTCAAGATGTTGGCTTTCTCATGCCTATCATCACCCCGCTACCCAAAGACAATGGGGGTTGCTATGGTCCTCGCAAGAGCTTTTACTCACCTAGCATGAAATATGATTGTAAAGATTTGGATACAATTAATACTATTTTACCGTAACTTATTTTTTTTTAGTAAATATACCCCTTAATTACACGAGCATTTTGACTCAACGTTCTCCTGTCCACAATTCCCCATCCTTTATAGTTCATTTCTGATACTGTAATCGTATCTTTACCTACAGACTCTACGATTGCAACATGCCCATATCGAGCGTCTTCTGTCGTCACCACTATAGAACCTACCTTTGGCTTTTTACCAGTCTTACGTCCCTGCGCACGTGCATTATAAAGCCATGCACCAGCATTGCCTCTCCATGTAACATGCTTTTTATTTGCTACATAATATGTACAATAGCCGTACGGAAACTTATTACCTGTTGTACGTTTTTTTGCACTATTTTTCACAACTTTAGAACCTAAATTTGTACTACCACTACCTGTTGCTACGTATTCACGTGGTGCAAATATCGGATCTGGCTTAGGTTTAGGTATATCTTTTTGAGCTCCTGGAATTACAATTTCATCTCCTTTCTTCAGCTCACCATTTGCAGGCAGCTCATTATAGGCGATAATATCAGCTTTACTTACTTTGTATTCTTTTGCTATTTTGTCTATATTATCACCTGACTTAACTTTATGCTTCAAGCCTGATACGGGCAAAATAAATACCGTATCACCTGGCTTAATATCATCCACGTCTTCAATTTCATTCGCCCAAAAAAGTGTGCTCATCGTAATTCCATGGTTCTGTGCAATTTTACTAAAAGTATCTCCCACTCTCACAGTATATAAAATAACATCACCTTCATTCTCCGGATCATTAGCATCATCTCTTCTAGGTGCAATAATTGCCGTATCACTAAGTAATTCTTCATCCGCATTAGATAAAAGTGCTAGTTCTGTTTGTGCTTTTGAGCTTTCCTTATCTTTTGATACAGTGATGTGTATTCTTGTATCACTTACTACACCACCATCAAGTATGATACTGTCTTCTTGTTGTGTTATGTGAGCTACTTTTGGATTATGCTTAGTCCAATGTCCCACCAAAAATGTTTCATCAGTATTATCTGCAGAAATATTACCAAATGTCACAAGAGTTGCTATGACGACGATTACTGTAAGACTTCCATTCGTCCGTATAAACTTTCCAATGCCGAAAAATGCTCGTCTACGAAAAGAGTTCACGATGATATTCGCGATTGTATAAAAATATTTTTGAATTTTTTGAATTCCTCCAGCAATAAGCTGATGGATTTGTTTAAAGCGTTTTATACGCAAAATTTCCTTGTATATAACTTGCTATGTAAGATGATTACTTATCTCAAGCATTCATCATCGATAGAAGTCTTACTTTTTAAGTGTCACTCTATTATAGTCATTTTTACAATTTTGTCAAAGCAAAAAGCCTATATTACTATTATACCACTTTTTACTTCTAATTATGTTACAATGATATTATTCACCTATTTCATAGGTAAAAACTTACATAAAATAAAGATATGACTCAATCAACTCTCACAAAACTTGTAACTGATTATTTAGAGTATCTAGAAGTTGAGCTTGGGCGTAGTCAAAAAACTATTGAGAACTACGACCATTATTTACAGAGATTTATCGATTTTATATACAAAAAGTATAAGATTACTTCACCTGGAAACATTACACTTGATGTTTTACATAAGTATCGTGTCTATCTTAATAGATTTGAAATGAGTAATGGCAATACTTTTAAAATATCTACACAAAATTATCATATTATAGCTGTGCGTAATTTTCTCAAATATTTAGCAAAACGGGATATATCTACACTCTCCTCTACAAAAATTGAGGTTGGCAAAATACCTGAGCGACAAATAGAATTTCTTGAGCCTGAAGAGGTATCACGACTACTGGAAGCTGCCAGTGGACCGAATAGAGCATCTAAACGGGATCGTGCATTATTAGAATTATTATTCTCCACAGGATTACGTGTATCCGAACTCGTCTCAATCGATAGGGATGATATAAACCTCAAAAGACAAGAGTTCAGCGTTCGTGGGAAGGGAGATAAAATACGAATTGTATTCATATCAAATACTGCAAAAGATGCGATTGAACAGTATTTAAATGCTAGAATAGATATTGACCCAGCCTTATTTGTGCGTGATAAAACTGGCACAAATAAAGAGGCTGATGCAAAAGGATTGCGATTAACAACTAGAAGTGTACAGCGCATTGTAAAACACTACGCTACAAAAGCTGGTATTGTAAAAGATGTGCATCCCCACACACTACGACATTCTTTTGCAACAGACCTACTTCAAAATGGAGCTGACATCCGAAGTGTCCAAGAGATGCTCGGTCACGCAAATATAACAACGACACAAATCTACACCCACGTCACAAACAAAGGCTTGAAAGATATCCACAATAAGTTTCATGGGAAAAATAAGAAATAATTTTTCAAAATTATAAAAGCAGAAAATTGATTTCAATTTTCTGCTTTTTTCATCTAAAGACATGCGCGACCCCCACTTACCACAAATCGCTTTTTGATAAAGGGCTTTAGCGATGCATAAGTCACTAAAACCCCCGTGCTTATCAACAATAATACGCCCATAAAAATTCCCAGACCTATCCCCAGAAGAAATAGAAAAGCTAGTGGGCAAAAAATAAAAATTAATATACTCCACTTGTTGTACATGATTATACTCCTCAGTCTTCTTATGAACATTCATATAACTCCTCCACCTTCTTTTCTACAACAGTGTAAACAGTTTTACCAGTATCTTCTACTATTTTTGAATTTAAAATACCACTATCCACCCAACATCTAATTATTAAACTGATTGTCTCTGTACAATTTTTTGCAAAAATCTTCGCATCATATGTTTTTTTTATTTGTATAATTATATCCTCCTCAGAAATCCACATTGCATCAAAATTTTGATTACAAGATGCTACTCTAATTGTACGTAAAATATCATCACATAAATCTCTAGTGACTAATTTTTGATGAGGTGCATAACTACACATTATAAGCAACTGTATGCAAAAAATTACTGCAATAATTGGACCTATGCAAAACACAGTCACTAATACAATAATGGCGAATACTTTTTTAAAATTACTCACACCCTCCCTCCTGCGTATTATTTATTCTATAATATATGTTAAATAACTTTCCTTATTTGTATTATAGACATATTTTTTTACTTAAGTCAATATATATATTATATTTTTTCTAGAGGAGCTATGCTTTTAGCTAATTTCTTTAGTCCCACCCCTTTAAAGATAATGCTTATGACGATATCATCTTGACCCACGACAATACCCTCACCAAAATCCCTATGTTTCACCTTATCTCCATCAATAAACGATTCCACATCATCACTTGCTCGCAATACACTTTTCGGTTTTTTGTCAAAAAAACTATCCTTTTTGCGCAATGGCTGAGCACTTGTTTGTTTATCTATGAGATTATCTGGAACATCTTCAAGAAATCGTGATGGCAAATTTGATTCTAGCGACCCAAATATAAGCCTCTGTCTTGCATGCAATAAAAATACTTTTTCTTTTGCTCTAGTTATTCCAACGTAAGCCAATCGTCGCTCCTCTTCCATTTCAGCATTATCCACCATCGCTCTATTGTGCGGTATTAAACCTTCTTCTAGCCCAATAATAAACACTACAGGAAACTCTAGGCCTTTGGCGCTGTGTAATGTCATCATGTGTACCATATTTGTATCTTGGTCAATTTTATCAGTATCACTCACAAGCGCCACTTCTTCTATAAACATATTCAGTGCATTGTCGATGTCTTCATATTTTGTAGCAACCGATAGAAGCTCTTGTACATTCTCATCTCTGGACTCTCCCTCTGTAGTACCGTCTAACAAAGAATTTTTGAAACCACTTTTATCGTATAAATGTGTAATTAAATCAGTTAAGCTGTATTTATCTGCATATTTACGAGCATCTATAATTAAATTACAAAAATCATAAATTACTTTTTGCTTACTTTTTGCACTAATATATTGCGACAGCCCATCACTTATACCAAGTTCAATAAGAGTCATATCCTCTGCACGAGCGCCCACGAGCCATTGCTGAAATGTTTTGCCCCCAATTCCCCTACGCGGACTTGCCACAGCCCTCTCAAGTGCTATGACATCAGCATGATTTGCAACAAGTTTCAAATATGCCATTATATCCTTTATTTCTTTACGCTCATAAAATTTAATACCACCGACAATTCTATAACTAACTCCGTTTTTCAAAAAATATTCTTCCACGATACGTGACTGAGCGTTTGTGCGATAAAGCACAACAAACTCCTTGCCCTCACGACCTTCCTCCATCATTTTTTGTACAGTCTCTATGATATACATTGCCTCTTCTCGTTCATCATGTGCTTCAAAAACTACAATCTGATCACCCTTCCCAGTATCTGTCCAAATCTTTTTATCACTTCTATCCGAATTGTGCTCAATAACAGTATACGCTGCATCTAATATATTTTGCGTTGACCGATAGTTTTGTTCTAATTTAATAGTTTGCGCTTTTGCAAAATCTTTTTCAAAATTCAAAATATTAGCAACGTCTGCCCCTCGCCATTTATAAATAGATTGCCAATCATCTCCTACAACAAAAATATTGTTATGCTTCTTAATTAACTGATTAATAAATGTATATTGTGCATGATTAGTATCTTGATATTCATCTACTAATACATATTGAAATCTTTCTTGGTATTTTTTCAATACCTCTTTGTACTCAGTAAAAAGTGCGATGGTAAGTCGAATTAAATCATCAAAATCAAGACTATGATTATCTCTTAATGTTTTTTGATAAATATCATATACCAATGCTAATTGTTCTTCATATCCACTATTAACTTGTGAAGCAAATAAATCGGGTGATAATAAACTATTTTTTGCACGAGAAATTTTTTCCAACACTGAGCGTGGTGCAAATTGCTGCTTTGGTAATTCCAGTTGTTTTAAAATTTTCTTAACCAAAACGAGTTGATCATGTGAGTCTAGTATTGTAAAATTTGCCTCATAACCCAAGTGATGAATATCCTCACGCAAAATTCTCACACACACACTATGAAATGTTCCTATTGTTGGTTCTGTATATCGTGTATCAATTAATTCACCAACACGAACACGCATCTCCGCAGCTGCCTTATTTGTAAATGTAACAGCCAAAATATTGTGTGGCGACACAGCCCTCTCTCGTATCAAATATGCGATTCTACGCGTTAACGCTGTAGTCTTTCCTGATCCAGCTCCAGCACTAACCAAAAATGGTCCTTTAAATGCTTTCACAGCCTTCTTTTGTGGTTCATTCAAACCTTCTAGTAATATACTCATGTTTATATAATATTATTTTTTCTGTGTTTTTTCCAAAATCATCAATTGATATCGAAATACCGGATGCATTCCTAATAGCGGTGCGAAAATACTCAATTGAACAAATGCTCGCAATCCCTCAACATACTCACGATTTTTTACTATTTGCATACAAACAAATGGAATCTTTGTAAATATCATATGTAATACCGACGGAACAATTCTCCATGTTAAATTTATAGTCTCTCGTTGTACAAATCCCAATTTCTCCGCCTCCTGCACGAACAATTCTTCCACAGACCACACATTTACACGCCACACATTTTTTACTTGTTTATTAATCAGTTCAAACCATTTACTTCGCTGAGGTTTAGTTTTTTGCAAAAACACATCACAAACGACTAACTTTCCACCAGGCTTTAATAATCTATTCACCTCTTTTAACGCTAATTCCTTAGAATCTCCAGTTCCGTGACAAATAGAATCAATAAAATAAATAATATCAAACTTTTTTTCATTTAATCCTGTATTTTCAAAATCACCCTGTAAAATCTGCAACTTATGTGTTGCTGGATGTTTTTTTTGTGCAATCTTGTACTGTTGTTTTGAAAGTGTCATACCATATACCACAGATTGCTCATGTCTCTTTGAAACCATATCTGCTACATCACCAGCTCCACAACCGGCATCAAAAAGTACAGTTCCATGTCCATTACCTACGACTCCCAGATAGTCAATGATATATTCACTGAGGTTGTGCACCATTGTATCATTATGAAAAATATCAGACATCTTTTTTACAATTCCATAGTGGTATCCTCCACTTGCAGAACCTGACCAGTTTTCATACAATTCATCAAAATCATCATAATGTTCAGCTATCTCCTCTTTTGAATATTCTGCCATTTTAGTTTAACTATACATAATAATGTCTTTTATGATACCATAGAATAATATGTACAAGCAAAAAATACACAATTTTATTTCATCCATCATAAGCAGACAGTATTCCGTCGGAAACGTCATTTTAACTGTTCTAACTATTATACTAGTCAGGCTTGGTATAGAAAATTGGTTAGATGGTTTTGAGTCAAAAGCCCCACATCTTTATTTAGGTGAATTTATGCATACAACGACTTTTTTCGTTATAATATTTTTAATATGTGTAATTTTAGTAATAAAACTTAGTACTATTTCACGAAAATCTGGTATTGCTATTTTTCTTTTTGCATTTCTGATGATTATTTTACCTCCAATCCTTGACCATATCATTTCAGCTATGTACTTCGACGGCATCAACTTCTATAGTTATTATCTATTTGATAATCCCGAAGGACTTGTTAAAAGCTTCTTCACTTTCTTTGGTGATAAGCCACGTGATGGCATAACTTATGGAACACGTATTATGATTTTCTTAACTTTGATATTCCTTGGCATAATTACGTGGCTCAAAACAAAAAAGGTCTCCAAAACACTAACTACAATATTTGTTGCTTATGTTTTATTTTTTATTATGAGCAGTCTTCCTTCATTGCTTTCATACATTGTATTACCTCAACATATGAATGTGGGTGGTGGTGATGTTGCTGGATTTATCACTTCCCCGACTGCCGTTTTAGGCAATCAAATCACAAATCCCATAAACGCTGCTAGCATCAAACTATCTTTGGTCTACTTATTATTACTCATTATTCTATTATCCTTAATTTTTTTCAGAACTCACAAAGATTTATTCATCTCACTTCTAAAAAATGTTCGACCTGTCCAAACCGCTTATCATATAGGCTTGCTAGTTATGGGGATGTATATTGCAATCACATTTGGTGGTGCTATCATTCTTCCAACTTTTTTTACAGTGCTCGCATTTATACTCCTTTGTATTGCCATTATTTTTGCGTGGTATAGCACAGTCATCTTCAATGACTGTGTTGACCAAAAAATAGATGCCATCAGCAATCCTCAAAGACCTCTTATCACAAAAATCATTAATGTCTCTTCTTATAAAAAAATTGGCTTTACCTTTTTAGTTTTATCTCTCATCATAACAGCACTTATCAACGGCCTTGCAGTATTTATATTAATAATATATCACGCTTTATCATTTCTCTATAACACAGAACCTCTACGCTTAAAAAGGTTTCCTATTTTGGCAACTCTTACAGCTGCAATAGCATCTTTCTTCATAGTAGTGATTGGCTTCGTAACCTTAGTGCCTCATCATTCAATATCCGATTTTCCACCTCACATCGCCATCTTACTTATTGTTGTTTATACAATATCCCTACCCATCAAAGATTTGAAAGACATTGATGGTGATAGAGCAAGTAATATTTATACGATTCCTGTATTATTTGGTAAGGAAACATCTCGTATAATCATTGCCATCAGTATCTTCACCTCATTTATGTTAAGTATTTTTACACTTGGCACTAAATCTCTTTTGGTTCCAGCCTTGCTTGCAGGTGCTTTAAGCTTTTGGACACTTGTTGGTCAAAAAAATCAAAAATTCATATTCGACTCAAGACAAGTGCTATTGATTGTATTTTTGATAGTTTCTATTTATTCTATAATTTTAGCAGTCTCTCTATTTGGTTAAAATTTCTTGCGTTAAACTTTTCCAATTATCCACAGACAACTCTTGTGCTCGTACATTTTCATTAAATCCCTGTTGCAATAACATGTTTTCAATTTCCTTTTTCTCCCTCTGCAATCCATTTGCGAGATTATTAACAAGTGTTTTACGCTTAGCACTAAATCCAATTTTTACAATACGAAAAAAATCTTTACTATCTTCTGTTTTTGACTTTTGACTTTTAACTTTTAACTTTATTATCGCACTATCTACCTTTGGCACTGGATTAAAATCTTCCCTTGGCACAGTAAATAAATATTCTACATCTGCATAATATTGAGCTGCTACCGCCAACAGACTCATCTGACCTGGGTCTGCACTAAGTCGCTGAGCCACTTCTTTTTGCACCATCAAAATAATTTTTTCTGGTGACTTATTCGATTCCAAAAATAATCTAATTATGGGCGCAGTGATGTAATAAGGAATATTTGCAACCACACTATATTTACCCTTATTAATTTTTTCATCGATTAATTTTTCAATATTCATGTGCAAAATATCACCATGAATAATTTCTATATTATCAACACTCCCGAATCGTTCTTCCAATACTGGTACCAGCCTATCATCTAACTCAATAGCAATTACTTTTTGCGCACTATGTGACAGTGCCTCAGTCAACACTCCCTCACCGGGACCGACTTCTAACACAACTTCATTCTCTATACCCGCAACGCTTACTATTTCATGTATCACATCATCATTCTTCAGGAAGTTCTGTCCTAATGATTTCTTATGTTTAAAATTATTCATGCTGTCTATTTAAAACTCATTTAACTATTATAATTTAGTATACTAGAAATAAACACTTAATGTAAATCTTTTTA
This sequence comes from Hyalogyrina grasslei, assembly GCA_034780735.1. NCBI lineage: Eukaryota > Metazoa > Mollusca > Gastropoda > Hyalogyrinidae > Hyalogyrina > Hyalogyrina grasslei. The sequence goes on from JAUZSW010315531.1 coordinate 20,643, forward strand.
CTATTTTTTACTTTGATTTTTCTAAGTGATATGTCAGCCTCATCTTATGCAAAAAAGTTATTTAACAAAACTCTATCAAGGGAGATTGTTGTACTTACACCTTAAACGCTTACCGCTCACAAACATTATATCAAATAATCTTAAGTAACTCGTATAAATTATAAATTTTAAATAAATAAAACCCCACACACTTATTGGAAGTGCGGGAGGCTACAATATGTGATATTTAGCTACACTCATTTTTCAAAGAACCTGCACAATTTCGTTATTGATATCTATATATGAAAGAGTACCCGTATGCACATTAATACAATTTACCAATACACCTCCTTGATGAACAGCTTCACAAAGAAGTGAGTTCTCAGAGTGTTTCGCATCCGTATCAATTTTTTGAAAACGACTGACTGTTTCTACTCCCTCACGTAAATCACTCATCTTTACACAACTCTGTCCAAGTGGCAGTTCGTTAAATTTCATTGCTAATCTCCTTTGCGTTTTGTTAAATTACAATATTTCTTTTATATCACATCACATTAATTTTGACAAGAATATGAGACTAAAAAAATTATCTTCAGCCTCATGTAAATTTTTATATATTTCTTTCTAGTACCTAATTTTATCCTCCTTTTTTAACCACTTGTCAAAAACTTGTGCTGCTTCCGCGTGCAATAATTGTACAGCGGTTAATTTTCTCTCATCTTTATTTAAATCTAATTCTCTATAAATAAATTCATCATCAAATCCAATACGCGCAGCATCTTCTTTTGTGTTTGCATAAAACATCTTATCTAATCGTGCCCAATAAACTGCACCTAGACACATTGGACAAGGCTCACAACTAGTGTACAGCGTACAACCCGACAAATCAAAAGTATTTAACTTGTCACAAGCATTTCTAATAGCCACAATTTCAGCATGTAACGTTGGATCATTTTTGGATGTTACCTCATTATTACCTTGAGCAATTATCTCGCCACCCTTCACAATCACAGCTCCAAACGGCCCACCATCATCAGCATCCATCCCATTCAATGATAAGTCAATCGCTTTTCGCATAAAATATTCATTGTCTTGCATTGCATTTTGTATAAAATATTATTTCTCTACTTATCATAACGATAAAACTGCAAAACTGCAAAAAATATGTTAATATTATAAATACATTAAATAAAAAATAATGCAAAATAAAATTCCACACAAACATCTCGTTCAACATGAGACAAAACGTCACGCTTTTATGCGCTTTCTTTTTGTTTTATTAATTTTTGGATTGTATTTTGTATTTATCGCATGGAAATATGGGATTAGTCAGGGATTTTTTGTTACATCCCTCACATGGTCATTTTTCGTACTCTGTACACCCGTTGCAGATGCTGGATTTTTAATAGATTTTCCAGTTCGACTTTTGACAAACATCCGGATGCTGAGCTCAGAAATTTTTGTATGGGCCATTGCTATCACACTTAATATCTATGCATTCTTTTTTTCACCTGAGATTTATAGCAGCACAGCACTGCTCTCACTTTTTCACCATATTCTGATTCAGCCGATACCTTTTTGGAGTATCATACTTCTGTCATTAATCGGCACATTTATTTCTATCGGTTTTGGCGATGAGTTGATGGATACCATAAATCATCATGAGCGTAATCGCTACCACAAACACAAAAATAATCACCGTATAATTTTAATGATATTTTTATTTATTGCCTCTTTTGTGATTTATGATTTTTTACTGAAAGCATTGGGTATAAATATATCTATATAATTTTTTCTACAACGCCATTGACTTTCATACCTCTTTGTGATACACTGATTTGTTGAGTATTTACTTACTCGCACCATAAACTGTTCATTAAATACACTAAGGAGGTACCTCACATGCGAATACCATTTCGTAAAGTTTATGCAAAATTGAATGATGACAAGATACAGGGCTTTTATCATGGAATAAATCCTATACTTGCATGTCAAGGAACTGCATTTGAAGAAAGTTTCCTACAATTTTCAGTTGATAATACTGGAATTACCTTATCCAATGCCTTCACAATAAATGATGTTGTGTACACATTCGATATATACTATGCTCGCAACCCTTGGATTTTTCGTTTACGAAATTGGGGCGTTGATCACTGCCTATCACTGCGTCAGTCACCCAAATCCAACCTTGCTCAACTCATCTTTGATTTTACTCCATATCGAATACCAAACTGGGAAGAACCTCCGGAAGGAATCCTAAGTCAAAGTGTTGAGGTCTTTAAACACTATAGAAGTTGGCCGAAAATTGACGCTACTATGTTTTTGGGCGAGGGTATGTTTGCAACATTAGGACTTTTCGTAAAACAAGACAACTGGGCTGGACCTGAAGAAAAACTCAAGCAGTTGTATAATATTTTCTATAAAGAACCTAAAGAAGTTACTCCCAACTCAGATCTTATTGACCTAGATTTACCTGCAATAGCCGCTGCTATAAGCGACTATGTGCAGAACCCTCAAACACAACTCGACTCACTGGAAAGTATACAGCATAACTTATGGACTGGAACTTCACAGGAAATAGAAGATCGACTAGATGTGGTAAAAATAGCGCTCACAAATGATCGCAATATCGTCAAAATCAAGGCTCTTAAAACATTTGAAATTGGTGGTCGCGTAGTAGGTGGAGTACGAGTACTAGAAGATTTTTTGCAAAAGGAACATGCGGAAGATGTGGAATTAGAAGCTGTTAAATCCATATGTTATCTTCTATATGAGGCCTACAATCTCAACGTTAAAATGAATGTACTGTTGAAAGCATTTGGCACTACTAATATTGCCAAGATTCATGTCATTAGCAATGGCAAATTGACGCCAGAACAATATGAAATTCTTGAGAGTACCAAATATAGATCGGAGGCATCCATGTGGTCAATTGATGACCAAGAAAGACTTCGAAATTTACTTGAAATAATCTCAAACAGAAGCAATCATTCAACAATAATCAAAGAGTGTAATAGGGGATTAAAAGATTACCCTACTCCAACTTAAACAAAAGTTGAAGCATGAGGCCGAATATTATGTAATGTTCGGCCTTTTTAATAATTTGTATTTGTATCTATTTTCATATAAAAGTCTTAATTGATAATTTCTTCCATTTTCACATCTATCACTCCTGCTCCTATTGATGCTATTTTTGCAAATGCTACTTTGTCCAAATCTATAATACGTCCTGGCACAAATGGTCCTCTATCATTGATTTGTACAATTACTGATTTACCATTTGCCTTATTGGTCACCTTTACATAAGAACCTTTTGGCAACCATTTATGTGCTGCACTCATCGTCCCTGTGTATGCATACCATGAACATGCGCCTGTGTGTTTTTTGCCAAGCTTCACCTGTGTGCCTTGTACAATAATTTCATCGATTGGTTCTTTCACGATACTCTCGTCAACCAACTCTCTATCAACTTCTTTTCCATTATGATAAGCGACTTTATATTTTAATTCTTTCTTTCCACCCCTTCCATCTTGTTTTGTAAATTTTTTCAAAAAGCTTATCTCATCATCTTTTTTAAAAATAGTTTCAAATACTATATTCTCTATTTCAACTTCTTCTTTATATTCTACACGCACAATTTCAACATCAGTATCCTGCCATATCACGCCGTTAATTTCTGGCACAACCAAATCATTTTCATCAAATTCTATGTCATTACGCGCTAATAACTCTCCTACTTTTTCACCATAAGTTTCAAGTTCTATCTCTTCTCCATCCACAACAACTCCTAATACTTTTTTGCGCTCAATATTTATGACATCTTCACTAAATATTTGACTTTCTCTATTTGGGAAAACTCTATCACCATCTGATAATTCAATATCGACACTATCCAATATATCTGCCACAATATTACTCTGAACACCTCGTAATACAAAACTATACCCATCATCATTAATGATAACTCCCTCAACAACTGTAGACGTTACAAACACATGTTCTTTTGGCAAAAAAATAAACACTCCAAAAACTAGCACTATCACAATTGAAATGCTGTAAAAATATTTACGTATTTTTTTTCGTATAATCCTTTTGTGCATATTATGGATATTGTATACTCTCTGAATAGGTATTATACTGTTAATATATTCAAATAGCAACATATGTCATGAACTCTGTAGAAATACAATATTACAATACACAAATCGGAGAGCTGTCCATTGGTTCTTTTGAGAATAGCTTGTGTTTACTTGACTTTAAACACAGAAAGACACGAGATGCTCTAGATAATCGCTTACAAGATAACCTGCATACAAGTTTTGTAAAAAAGAATAATGACATTTTAGAAAAAACCAAAATACAAATTCATGAGTATTTATCAGGGACGAGAAAAGAATTTACAATTCCACTTTTAACAGTCGGAACAAGTTTTCAAAAAGAGGTATGGGCGGCAGTAGCTCAAATAGGTTACGGAGACACTGCATCGTACCTGGACATTGCCAAAAAAATAAAGAGAGAGTCGGCGGTGCGAGCAGTTGCCAATGCCATCGGCGCTAATGCGATAGCCTTAATAATTCCATGTCATAGAGTAGTCGGAGCTAATAAAAAGCTAGGTGGCTATGCCGGTGGCACACTTGCCAAAAATACGCTACTAGAACTCGAAAAAAACTCTGACCTACCTGTAGAATAATCATTCTTTCGGCCTATATTGTAAAGCTTCTGCTATATGATTTTTTGTAATATTTTCCTGCTCTTCTAAATCTGCAATGGTACGCGCTAATTTTATCATTCTATAATACGCTCTTGCACTTAAGTCTAATTTTTCTGCTGCATTTTTGAGTAAATTTTTTGATTCTTTATCTAATTTGCAATATTTTTTGATATCCAACTGGTCCATCTCTGCATTTATCGTGCCACTATCTCCAAATCTTTCCACCTGCTTTTGTCTAGCTCTCTCTACTCTGGTACGAATATGTTCACTTTTTTCTGCCAGGTCATCACTGTCCAGTTTATTAACATGAATTCTAGGCACATCTATATGCATATCAATTCTGTCTAATATAGGTCCAGATATTTTCTGAGAATATCTAGCTATCTGAGCTGGCGTGCAGGTGCACTCTCTATTATTATCAGTTGCAAATCCGCAAGGACATGGATTCATAGCAGCTATCAGTGTAAAATTTGCTGGAAATGTTGCTGATGCTTGCGCTCTGGCTATTGTAACTGTGCCATCTTCAAGTGGTTGACGAAGATTCTCCAAAACAACTCTTGGAAACTCTGCAAACTCATCGAGAAAAAGTACTCCTCTGTGCGCAAGTGTAATTTCTCCAGGCTTTGGATTGGAACCACCACCAATAAGTGATACAGCTGATGAACTATGGTGTGGAGCGCGAAATTGTCTATTGTTTATAATTTGCTCACTATTAGATAACTGACCAGCTACTGAATAAATTTTTGTAATATCAAGGATTTCCTTTTTATCGAGTGGTGGCAAAATCGTTACAAAAGTTTTAGCAAGTAATGTCTTACCTGATCCTGGAGGGCCATGAAAAATTACATTATGCCCGCCAGCAGCTGCGATTTCAAGTGCTCTTTTTGCATGTTCGTGACCCTTTACGTATTTAAAATCTAAACTACTAGCAAATTCTTCTACTTCTATATTCACCTCCCTATGAATCGCTGGTTGCAAAACTTCCTGTCCACTCAAATGTAACGCCAGCGACTGCAAATCTTTCACACCTATTACATCAATCCCATCAACTATAGCCGCTTCATTTACATTTACTTCTGGCACATAAATCTCTCCAATCCCTCTCTCTTTAGCAAAAAGCACGATTGAAAGCACACCGTTAATACCCCGTACATCCCCATTAAGAGCTAGCTCTCCTACAAATAATTTATTTGTCACGTCACAAGTAAGCTGACCTGTGGCTATGAGAAATCCTATAGCAATTGGCACATCATAAATAGGGCTGGATTTCTGCAAGTCGGCTGGAGCAAGGTTAACCGTAATGCGCCCATGGAAATGAGGTGGATCAAAGCCACTATTTTTCAGAGCACTAGAAACTCTATCTCGTGACTCTTTCACAGAAGTGTCTGGAAGTCCTACAAT